>JAQQAC010004068.1:18492877-18542543 GCA_029783875.1 Phataginus tricuspis
ATCTTATCCAAAATATGAATTTCTAGTGATCTTATCCAAAATATGAATTTCTAGTGACACCGGGACTTCCGGAAAGCATTCATCACACATCAACATGTTGAAGGGATGTCCAAGAATTTGACTGAGTCTTCTCATGAAAAAGTTATCCACACTCATGTTTGTACTTTCAGGGGTAAATTGTTCTTTTGACCTGCTAAATTAGTCATTTCTTTTCTAAACCCAAGGTTAATCAACCTAAGAAAACTGTAAAAGTTTCATTAGAATCACGGAACCAAAGGCAAATAATTCTGAGCCAACTAGAAGAATAGTCGGAATTCTAAATCTGAGTATTTTCTTTATCAGTAGATTTGCTTGTCACTTTTGAACTGAAATTAGAGAAAAAGAAATCAATTTACAATCTCTTTCTTGAGAATTCTCATCATATTTTTACAACCAGTGGCAATCACATGAAGCAGCTGACGGCCCAGCAAAAGCACGGCTCCCAGAGCAACTCCAGCACGGGTCCAAGCCCTGGCCATGCTGCCTGCTGCTTAAGCGGCCTTTAGAGAGCTGCTTAATCTCTCCAAGTCTCAGGTTCTCACCCACAAAGTGGTGATAATAAGTGAACTATTTTATAATAATGCTGTGAAGTTTAAATGAAGACGTGTAGAGCACTTAATAAAGTGCCTGGCATATACTAAATGTTCCATAAATGTGAACTATTTATTATATTATTACTTATTATAGTAGATACTACATACGACTCTATTATTTCCAGTGTCACCCATCGTCCACAATCCAGGCTACCTTTCACAACCCACCTCCTCACCAGTCTTACTCCCTCCCACTTCTCAGGAGAAAGGGAGGAGTAATTTAAGCAGTATTTGTTTGCCCAGCATTACTGGCTGTTACGCACTGTTATGTAGCTCAGGACGGTGCTCTTGAGTGGTTGTTCACCCACAATTTGGCAGAAGGCCTATGTGTGAGGCGAAGCTATATTTGAAGATAGACATACTGCCAATTCCAGGAAAGGAGTCCAGGATATCAAACTGGTGGAATCACAGGTGTTGAGGTCCAGGGTAGCCAGCAGTGTGGTACCCAGAAACCTACCACTGGCTTGGGCCCTGGGGGCAGGAGACAGGCTGAAGAATCTGGTTGTGGTGCCAAAGGGCAAAGGTGAAGGTACTTGTCCAGTGCCGTCAGTGAAGCACACCAACTCTCTTTCTTTCTCGGGCAGCCGGACCCAAGGGGCTGCCACCTGGCCAGGGGCAGGATAACGGAGGTGCCGCTGGTGCCACGCTATCATTGAGGAGCAACGGGGGAGGCCACGCCCTCCTGCAGCTTAGAGCGGTATCTGTTATCAAGCTGAGCCCTCTCCTCAAGGTATCATTTCCATTTTAGAAGAGCAAATTCAATGTCTGTGCCAAGCTGTGGGATGGGGTTTCATTAACCCAAGGCATGGTGGACATCTGGGTTCTGAGTCCCACTGGCTGAGAGCCTATAAAGGCCCAGATCTCTAATAGCTACCAACAGGTCACCGCAAGCTGGCATTCCAAAGAAGCATAACAGGAGACTGAGAGAGGTGTCCTGGACCAGGAACCCATGGGCAGTCAGCAACCATCATGCTTGGTCCATAGCTGCAAGTGGCATGTTTCTCAGTGTACAGACCTCATCTCGGAAGCTGGTCCTGGGCGGCACCGAAGGAAGGGCCTGTTGCACAACCAACTGAGGCAGCTCCAGAGCTCATTGCTGTCAAGACCCCAGTGTGAAGTTGGGGGGCTTACAAGTGACCTCCTGAATTCGGTAAGAACAGCAAGAGCTGCAGTATGGGCCGGCACCAGAACCCAGAGAAGCCCGGTGGTATCTGGGCTTTTGAGTGTTTGGTGAGTTTTTAAAAGAAGCAGTTTGACTGCGTCAGGAATTTGACTGCTCTCAGAAGACTAAAAAATGCACAGGAATTTAACTGAAGTCACAGGGCCCTGGAACGTATGGGGGACAATAGCCCAACTTCCACTTTGACGACCAGCCATTAGAGTGATTGAGTCTTGAATGTATCTTGGAGGCAGGTCTGAAGTAACTACAGCATCACCAAAGAGATGAGATAACAATCATTTCTTTCAGGGAATTTGGCAGATTAGGCCAATGACAGCTGTGTCTCTAGTAAGACTTGAGCGACCCCGATTATTTATTTGGATATTGAAGAACCAAGGTCACACTCTGTAAGGAGCTTCTGTAGGAAAACGCTAAAATGTAGGCGCTATGGTGGCAGGGAATTTTTTTCTGTTTTGTTTGCTGTGTATCCTTTGTGCCTCTCAAAGAGTATGTACTCAATAATTATTTATCAAATACACAAATTCATATCTTCCAACTCACATAAATCACTGCCATTTAGTTATTTCAGATGAACTATCTCCCTAAATTCTAGCATTACTAGAGATATCCAATTGCAAATTCAATGAAAACCTTGTTTAAAAATTGTTCCTTGGCCCCTGCCTTTGCACTTAGACAGATCATTCCATCGTCTCTGATGAAGAACCACAGTCTTCTAGGGACTTTGCCGCTGGAAGACCATGCTCCCACCCTCATCTGTCTAGCGATGAAAGCATAAATATCCCTCCCTTCTGTAAGCATGACCTTTTGAGATGCAACTAGGCCTGGATTCTCCCTCTTCCATTTCCCACCTTTTCTTTTCATCTGGGATATTGGGAATAAAACTCCCACTATTGCTTCTCCTCCTTCTCCTTTCAAGTCTCAGCAGACTTGCTCCTTATTCACTGATGGCCTCTTTGAGCTTGGTCTGAGCTGTACCTGGAAAGGACCCGCTTGTTCCCTTTTGCTCTCCACAGAGGGCTGGGCCCCCTGGAGGCCTAAGGCTTGCACTCTTCTATGCCAGCTCAAAGCGCGAGGCCAATGTCTGCTCCTCTCAGAACACTACTACTTAGCTAACAAACTATATTAGCTTCCCCACACTAATACAAAAGGTTTGTCCTAGCCGTAAGGATATCAGTAGTGCTATAACTTTTGAAATATTAGTTCCCATTCTTCAGTATTTTCCCTCTTTTAATATTACCCATTTCTTAGTCCAGTAAAAAAAAAAGATGAAGTGATTCAAGAAGGAATGAAAAGCACTTGCTTGTGGCTTAAAAACACATATTTGTAGACTCACCCTTTATCAACCAACCCTAACTGGTTAGTTAACCTTGATGAAGTTCCAACTGGCATCGTAATTTGTTGTTCACAAAACACTATGACTTCCATCTGGTTCGCTGCACTCTCTCTCTTGCCCTCTGGGGTGCTCAGTCTATGAAGCAAGTCACCGTGCATGGAGCGAGGAACTAAGCAAGCCTCTGGTCAACAGCTCCTGAGGACTTGAAGCCTAAGTCCAACAACCTCTAAGGAACTGATCTTACCAACAACCCCCGAGTGAGTTAGGAAGCCGGTACTTTCCAGTGGGGCCTTGAGATGATTGCCATCCTGGGGGAGACCTAGGGCCAGAGGACCACAGCTAAGCCACACCCAGACTCCCCACCTCCAGGAGCTGTGAGTTTATACGTATTGTTGTGTTAAGCCTTGGGGTAATTGGAGTACATTTTATTTTAAAATTAACTTAAAAATCCAAGAAATTCGGTGGACCTCAAGAAAGACAAATACAAAGAAAATCACACCTAGTCACATCAGACTCAAACTGCTGAAAACCAAAGATAAAGATAAAAATGATATATTACATATGGGATGACAATAGTAATAATGATTAACTTCTCAACAAAATCAGTGGGGGCCAGACATCCTTAAAATGCTCAGAGAAAGTAACGGTCAACTAGAATTCCATGTCCAGTAAAAATCCTTCAAAAGTAGAAAAAAAAAGACCCTTGATTCAGATAAACAAAGCTGAAATTTTTTCAACAGGAGACCTGTGCTACAGAAAACTCTAAACAGCAAGGAAACAAACAAACAAATACACAAATAAATAAATCTCCAAGTTCAAGGGAATGATACCATATGGAAACTTGGATCTATATGAAGGCAGATAAGCTGTACCACATATGGTAAATATATGGGTAAATATAAAGATCTATGTTGTTTTCTTTTTTTAGTTTCCTTAAAGGACAACATACTGTTTGAAACAAAATAATGACACATAATAACATAGAGGATTATAACATATGTAAAGCAAAATATGTAGCAAAAATAGCACAAAAAATGAAAGAGGTTTAAGTGGATTTGTGATCTTGAATATTCCCACATTTTATGTAAAATGATTCGCTCTTAATTCTAAATAGACCATAGCAGCTGAAGGGTGTATATTATGATCCCTAGAGAGCTACCAACAAATAAACTAAAAGAGCAATAGAAATATAAATAATAAAACTGAACACAAAAATATTACTTGATTAAACAAAAAAAAAGGAGGAAATGAGGGGATGGGACAAATAGAAAACAAATTTTAAATGGTGACATAAACTAAACCATATCAATAAGTACATTCAATGGATGTATCAAACTCTCCAATGAAGAGGGAGAGACTCAGAAAGTGAAAAATAAGATGTATCTATATACTGTATACAAGGTATACGCTTTAAATATAAAGTTATAAATCATTTGAGAGTTAAAAAAAAAAACTCCTGATAATGCAAACAATAAGCCGAAATGACAAGACTAATATCAAAGAGGACTTCAATGAATAAATATTTCCAGGGACAAAACGCTATTTCATAATGAAGAAAGGGTCAATTTATCAGGAAGAAATTACAATTCTAAATATATCTGCACCTAAAAATACAAATACAAAGAGAGTGAATATTTACAAAATTAAAAGGAGAAAAAGACAAGTCCACAGTCATGATTAAGTATTTTGCCATTCATCTCTTGGTAACTGATAGGACTAAGAGACTTAAAAATGATTAAGGATATGGAAACCTTGAACACTATTGGCAACTTGACCTAATGTCTAGAAATACCCAAGAAGTTTAGAATTCCCTTTCTTTTCAAAATGCACATAGAATATTTATCAAATAGATTATATGTTGGGCCCTAAAATAAGTCTCAATAAATTTCAAGAAGTTGAAATTTAACAGTGCATGGTCTTGAAATTAGAAAAATATACTAAAAATATAGTAATAGGACATGTAAGAAAATCTCCAAAATATTGGAACTCAGACAATATACTTCTAAACAAGCCATGGTCTAAAGAAAGATGACAAGGAAAATAAGAAAGTAGTTCTAATTGAATGATAATGAAAACACAACATATCAAAAATTGTAGGATGAAACAAAGCAGTGCTTAAAGGGAAACTTATCATTTTAAATGCCTTTATTAGGGAAAACTGTCACTGAGAAAGAAATTATAATAAAAGCTAATTAAATTGAGAGATAATAGTCCATGATTTGTCATGGTTAATATTATTAAAATATCATTCTTCCCCTAACTCATCTATAGATTTAATGCAATCCAAATGAAATCCGAGCACTTTTATATTTAATTGGCAGGCTGATTTTAAAATTTATATGGAAATATAAATTACCAAGAGTAGCCAAAACAATTTTGGAAGAAAAACAACAATGTTGAATAAGTTGGCTATCTGATTTCAAGACTTACTAAAAAGCTGTAGTAATTAAGACAATGGGTATATTGTTGTAAATACAGAAAAATAGATAACAACACTCTGGATACAGAGTCTATCAATAGATCTACACATATACAGCTAGTTGATTTTCACAAAAGCACCAAGTATCAATGGGGAAATGATGAAGTTTTTCTTTTTTTTTTCCAACAAATAGTGCTGGAAATATATATCCATGTGAGGAAAAAAATTCATCTCACACATACACATAAATTCATTCAAAATAAATTATAGGCCTAAACATAAAAAATTAAAACTCTAACGCTTCTAGAAAAAAACAGAAAAGAATAACTTTTTGACCTGGAGATAAGCAAAGATTTCTTAGATAGGACACAAAAAGCATTAACCATAAAAGAAAAAAATGGTTAACTGAACTTCATCAAAATTAAAACTTCTGCTCATCAAAAGACATGATAAGGAAAATAAAAAGTCTTCTAAAAATCTTCTAAAGTCTTCTGAAAGTCTCAGAATATCTCCAAGATCTGAGTACCATCGCCCAAGCAAGGACTATTCACTAGCACGTCCTGGTCTTACCTTTCTCTTTTCCCAGTTCCTCATGCCTGCTCCCTGGAATCACATTCCAAAATGCCCACACCTCAGTCTCTGTTTCCAGTGCATCCCAGGCTAAAACAACGTTCTAGTTCAGAAATCACAGATGAAGTGTGTTTGGCTGGGAAGAATGGAAACTAACATCCTGAACACTTAGATCTGTTTTTCCTTCAAGTCAAGTACTTTGAACAGGCCAGGCTTTGTACCGGGCACTCCACAGAAGCTCTTGCACTTGACACCAGAACTACGAACTGTCTTAACTGGGAAACTGAGGTCCAAGGTAATTCAAAGTCGCACAGCTTTTCCAGGGCTACAACTACAGGTTTCCCTGATTTCACTGTATATTCTTTCTTATCCATGCTGCCTACAATGACACCTACCTTTGACTATGGTCTTAGATGCAGTTTGGGAAGTGAATTGTCATGATACATAATAATAATAATAGCTATCATGCATCAAGTGCCATTTGTGCCAGGCAGTCGGCTAAGCGCTCACAAGTAATCCTCACTGTAACGCTCCAAGCTATTATCATCTCCATTTTATTCGATTGAAAATGGAGGCTTCCCGAAGTTAACTTTCTGAAGGTCCCTTGCTAGGAAAATAATTGCTAATATTTGTGCCTTCTATGGCCCCCTGACATCCATCATACCCTTTACTCCTCACATCCACTAATGAGATAGGTTCTTTACGACCATCACATCACAGTGCCAGTTGTTTCAAGGCCCTTGGTTACGTTTTCCCCTCCCATGCTGCCTCTCATTATAGGAAAGGGGAATGGAAAGGAAAGAATGACCAGAAGAAATAGTCTACCAGGATCTCTTTCCATATCAGTCGTGCTGATCAAAGACTTGAACAAAATACTTTGAACAAAGCCATAGTCTTACCAACATGTGCCTCCTGAAAATATGACCTAAGGCTAGTTTAAAGCAGAGTTTCTTAACTTCAGCACTATTGACATTTTGAGCTGGATAATTCTTTGTGGTGGGGGACTGTCCTGTGTATACTGGATGTTCCTCAGCATTCCTGGCCTCTACCCACCAGACGCCAATGGCACCATCCGCCAGATAACCAAAATGGTCTTCATACTTCGCCAAAAACATGCCCACTTGAGAACCACTGGCTTATGATATTTTAACCCAATTATTTAAATTTTGAAGCTGAACAAACCATATCAGAGCAATGGTTCTCGGGAGAATTCCACGGTTCTGGAATTCAGTTGTAGATCTCCAAACAGGCTTTGCTCCAGATTCACATCTCCTTCCCTACTCTTACTCCCTCCCTTTAACTGTTTTGTCCCCAAAACAGGGATGCCACCCACCCAAGAAGAGCAGGCCTGAGCACCGGAAGAGACCTTGTTCCTGGGCCATAAGGGCCCACTTATTTCTTATCAGATATTTCTCCTTTAATTCAAGTTTTGTCTAACCCTGATCAGCGTACTGTCATCACCAGACTAAGAACAAAGCCTATGTAATTGGCTCTGCTTCTAAATGACAAGTACACCATGTTAAGAACATTATTTCTATATTTACAAACCCAAGACATGATTGAAAGTGTCACGCTCTCAGTGTAAAAGCAATATTCCCATAATCAAACATCCAAAGCAAATTGTATGATTATTTGTATTATCCAGGATTTCAAGGCTCTGTTTCAGGGCAGAGAAGCCAAGTAGAAATATGCCGACTTAGTCAGCAGCCCCTTGCTCCACAAAGAGAACTATTGTTTACATTGTTATGTCCAAAATTTTGACATGAATTTCCCTAAACATTTCAAATTTATGGATAATAAATAAATGGTACTAAGGCAAAACTATAAGTAAGAGGTCTGACTAGCCTAAAAAATCCTAGAAGTTTTTAAAATATTTTGCTAAACTCTCAGTTCTTTTTGGCATATGTCATAAAACAGTATAGTGTGTGTGAGGGGTGTGTCTGTGTGTCTGATACATAAGGCTGCAAATACTATGAATGTCCCCTCTCTTAGAAATTTGGCCAAATAAAATGTCCTTTTACAAAGCTATTCTATAAGTAATTTCTATAAAGTTCTATGATATTCCTATCATGTCTTTTAAATCATATCTACAGGCATAGTTAAAAGGGTAAACGTGAAGACATCAAAATTAGTCCAGTAATGAAATTTGTCCATATAAAGAGTATTTTACATTTATATTTAGAGGTATAGTTTTCCACTTACAGAGCCAGTCTTTTCCTAAGCCATTCATTCTAAAATATGTGTTTGAAAGATTGGGAACCACACAGTAGACATCTGGCCCCTTCCCAATGGAATAGGTTTTATCAGAATTGCAACCCAGTGAAAGCAGAGAAAAAAAAAAGAAGTTCTTTTCAATTTACAAAATCCTTATATATGTATGATCTAATCTAAGCATTCAAAGGAAGAGATAATTGCATAAGTTAAAGAACTGACTTAATAAAAGTTAAAAAGTAAGTTAATTTTAACTGAAGTTAATTAAACTGTGGGTCTTCATTCTTTTGTTCCAGTCCCATTCTAAAACTTGGTGCTAAACTAAAAATGATTCCATTAGACAAATAATTACAGTGGAGACTCCATTTTTGAAAGTAGCGATGTGTATAGACCAATGTATATTGAATACGTGAACACCTAGGCAAATTTTCATTCTAAATGACAATTTAAATTAAATTTTGTTCTAAATGAAAATGATTCTTGGTTGTTGTGAGAAACAAATAGGGGTATACACGTGACCAGAAGTACTTTGAATCTTGATATGTCATCTAAACTGTGGCATTTATTCACTTAGCACACAAATTTCTCTAGATAACGGCTTAGTGGAATATTTCCAATGATCTATACCGCCTCCCTGCAAGCCCTCTCCCTGCACTGCCCCACCTTCCCCACTGTTCATGGGAATATCTCAAATCCAGGATAAGTAACTTACCATAAAGTTATAGTTATGTTACATTAAGACATTAAGAAACAAATTATGCAGCCACCATTCAGTGAGCAGATTGTAAGTACACACTAATTCCCCGATTATAAAACCCTTTGATTCACCTGCATAGGCACTGTGTGCCATTTCCTGAGTTCGAGGATGTAACTGGTGTGCCTGAGCATATGCACCCAGCTCTTTGGCTTTCCTGGAATTCCTTTGCAACTACTAAGCTTGAAAACAGCAGGGAGGCTCCTCATCCCGGCCCCAGAGCTCCTCTCTGCTCCATTCTTAGCCCTGGTTCTTCTCCGGTTACTTGGTCTATGATCACTAAACTTTCCACTTTCTGGGAAGCTGTATACAGATTGTGTCAGATGGCAGTGTCAGCCCACCTGATACCTGAGACATAAATTGAACGCATCCATAAATTCTTCAGATGCTGTTACTCTGGGGGTAAAATCCCAGGGCAAAATACCTTTGAAACCGAAATCAGTCAAAGGGAGAAATAAAGTGGGAGAAACTCATTTACTATGTACAAGCAGTCGTCCACTTCTGCTCGCCCTTGTCTCTCATGACCTGGCTGCAGAAAAAAAGGGGCCCCACCCAACCTCTCAAGTCCAGATAGGCCCTCTCTCCCCCTTGTAATCGCCTATTGATATGGAGATTGACAACTTTTCTCCACCCTTTGGAAACACCTAATGATATAGAGATGCACTAAGGCCATGAGAGAGATTCTGGAAGTACTGCAATTTTACCCACAGATGCTATCAGTGCCAGAAGAAAGGAGCTGTAAACTCCTTTTTCTTATGTTTTCTTTTTGCCTACAAGTTTTTTCCTTTCTGTGTTGGGTCCTCCAAAGGTCCTTGGCCATCACCCCACACGCCCTTTTACCCTTTCCCATATTATGACTCAATAGTTCCATGTTCCATATCAAAAAGTTCCCACAAATGTTGTTATATTTGACTTTTATTTGTAAGGGTTTGAAATACCATGGAACATGAAACAAATATTAGTCCTTTGGCTGAGCCTCTTTACTTTCAGGTCAGTGTAAGATTTAAAGATTAGAAGCTTGCCTTGCCTGCAAGGAGAAGCACCTTCCCCATGAGGAACATCCCTGGGGACGAGGTCAGGATGGTCAGCAGCTAAAATGAAGATGCACAGCTAAAGTTTCAGGAATTACTCTGTACCAGGCATATGCGAAGTGCTTTGCATACATACAGCATATAATCCTTACAACAGCACAATGAAGCAAAGTATAAAATACCAGACCAAGGTAAGAAAGGGGTAAGTAAAAGAGCCGAGGATGGAAAGCAGGCTGTCAACAGTGCCCGGCAGTGAGCGTGCGGAGGAAAGAAACTCAGTGAAAAAGCAGTGGGAATTCTGAAAATTTCTTTGTCTTAAGAAACAGTGATTCTTGTGAATAGACCAAAAAGATATTATGCTAACCAAAGAAATCAGACAATGACAAATACCATATGATCTCACTTATATGTGGAATCTAAAAAAACAAAAACAAAAACAGATCTAATTCATAGACGGAACAAGATCACTGGTTGTCAGAGGCAGGGGATGGGCAAAATGGGCGAGGGGGTCAGGGGTATAAACTTTCATCTGTAAAATAATACGTCATGGGGATGTAATGTACAGCATGTTGACTATAGTTAATAATATTGTACTGCATATTTGAAAGTTGCTAAGAGAGTAGATCTTAAAAGTTCTCACCACAAGAAAAAAAATTTTTTAACTGTATATGATGATGAATCTTAACTAGATCTACTGTAGTGATCATTTCACTACATATACAAATATCAAAGCATTACATTGTATACCTGAAACTAATATAATGTTATACATCAATTGTATCTCAATTAAAAAACAGAAACTGTGATTCTTTGAATCACAAGCTTATCAAACCCAGGGGAAGTAGGTGGGGGAAAAGGCAAGGCAGAAGAGGTAAAGGAAGCATAAGCTTAAATTTCTGCCCTTCTTGCCAAAACAATGTTTTTCGTTGCAAGCCTCCCCATTGCCTCTTCCTTCACAGAATCTCTCATTATAAGCGAGATGAGCTATAGAAGGAAAAAAAAGTAGGGAGAATGTTGATTATTTCTTCCCCAAATGGGAGCAAAGAAGACATGAATAGGGCAGTATATGAAGCATATTTGTATTGAATGAAAGCCATGAGAAGAGAACTTAGCTTTAGGCAATCACTTTAGTGTACATAGTTTTTGAAGAGAAAAATACAGAAAGGTATCAGCCAGATCCAGAATTTTTCACTTTCCCCCAAATTACAAAATTGCTAAACCTCATTAGGAAGTGTCCAGTACATTGTTTGTTTGTATTATGTTGAGTTGTAAAGACTATTGAAAATTCCAGCAATATAAATTTTCTAAATATTTTAGTCTCTTTCCTTCTTCTGAAAATATTCAGCTAACACCACTCACATCAAAACATCCTCAACCAGAGGCAACAATAACTCCCAGAGAAGGAAATACACTTGCTGCATGCATGAGTAGGCTGAATGAAGTACTTATAAATGAAAAGTCCGTATTTGTGACATTTGATGACTGGGATGATTAATAATGAAGTCACACAAAACAGGTAAATGGTGATCCCTTGCTAAACATCGCTACTATTCGGAACTTATTTTAGAGAACTATTTAAGCAGCTGGCATCGCATCCTCCCTTCTCTATTAATGCACACCCTGTAATGTCTTCAAAGTCTAACTAAAATCTAACATTCTCCAAAAAATCTTCCCTGAATAACCATAACTGTCTCTCTTCATTTCTTTCCCAAATGCTGTGCTCTCTTCATGCGTCATGCCAATCTGGTGGTAAGTATGTGTGCGTCTCACAGCCTGCAAATGTTCTCGCTGTGAACTGTCAAAAGGCAGAGCCTCATCCCCTAGGTCACTTACAGCAGACATTGATTGAACACCTACTTTGTACTTCATGCCATATAGCAGGCTCTGTGAGTGTTAATTCATTTGTTCCTCATACCAATAAATGAGGCACCGTACTAGCTATAGTTCAAACCCTTAGTACTGTGCACACCACCAGCAATTCCAGCATGTACTGAACTAGCAGACGGCAGGAAATGAAGACCACAGACTGGAACAGGGGAAGGGATTAAACCAGCAGACCCCAGTAAATGGGTACTATGGACTGGATCTAGGGAAAGCGATTACAAACAACAGGCTGAACTAAGGGCTAAGGATGAGCTCTCCGCTAGAGCCTCTTGTCAGGCTAGCCTGACCCATTAGCCCTGGACTGGAAAGCCAATTTCATCAGGAGCTCAGTGCAAAGAATGTGGAACTCAACCCAAGAGGGACTTACCAATGGCCCTCTGAAACGGCAAGAAAAGACAGTGAACTCAAAAGGACTCATTGGGGCACCACACCTGTGTTTCTCCATTATCCCCAAAGGCCATGAGAACTTCACTTCAGATCCTAACACTGCCACTAAGTCTGTTTAAAACAAAACTAAATTCAACTGAGTTCATTTGAAGATCTAATTGACTTAATTAAATGATTATTGAATCAGGCAGCATCACGTCTAGCAGGGAGCGGGGATCTCCTCTGGGCTGCAGAAAAAAGAAAGGTTTTTAAAGGCAGTGGGAAGGCATTAAAAAAAGGAATTTTTATTAGCAAGGGATTCATTGCTTAGGCAAGGTCATCCTCCTTAGGGGAAAAGGATTTCTCAGAGAATTGTCTGCTATCCAATTTGACTAGTTAAAGGTTACATTCCTGAGAAGGTTGGAATTACAAGTTAGGTTATACATTAAATCTTCATTTATTAATGTGGGGCCTTTACACAACTCACCCCACTTTGCGCCAGTGATTTTATTTTTAACACCATAGACCCGGGTAAAGAATTTATAGTGAATTTGATATATAATGAGTATTGGCTCCAGCTAAACTTAACTATGATTAATCCGAAAGCAGAGTCAGAAGGAATTGGAGTGGGAAGATATAAGAGGCGGGAAGATTAGGTGGAAGTCTTTTATGATCACGCAATTGAAATGTAATGAAGTAGCACCAGGAGTTGGGTTTACAAAATATTTGGAATATGAAATCCACACTTCTTGCCAACTAACTATATAAAATCAATATATGGAGTGGATAAGCCAAAAATAATTACTACATAGTTTTGATACTACATAGAAAAAGGAAACTCAGTTTGAAAGGTTTGGGATGGAAGGATTAATCATTGGTCACATTTTGGAGAAAGAATGAAAGTGAAGGCTAAAGAGGGAGATTTGCAAGAAACTAGATGTTAATCATGATACCTGTAAACATAAAACACAGAAAGAGACAAGTGAGAGGCCCAAGGTCACAAGTTTGGGAATGCCTCCATTCAGGTGACAAGAGGAAGAAAAGCAGACTAATAAGATGGAAAGGAACTGGAAAGAGAATCAAAACAGTGTGTGTTAGGACAAGAGGTAAAGGTTGGATGGCTCTGAGTGGGCAGTTTACATAATGTGGTCAGGATGCAAGACAAATGTCAGGGGTGCAAGGGACTGATGAGGGAGCGGTACAGCTTGTGATGATGGAGATACTCAGATAACTTTGTAATGTACAGATCCTTCATCTTTCTTCTTTTTGGAGTTGTTACTCATTGCATTTGCATGGCCACTCTGAATGTAACCAATAATCAAAAAAGATCATTCACTGGGGAAAATATAGACTACCTAAAGAACCAATGAGTAAATTATAAACAGATTACCTGCTGTTAACTTAAAAATAAAGAGCTACAATGAGAAGCAAACAAACGTTTATTTGGGATCAAAGAATTGCCATTCAGGGAGCATAGATTTGGATAGAAACCCAAATACTGTCCCACTTGTAGGGTGAAAGCAAGGGGTTTTTATGAGGAAAAGGGAGGTGGGCAATTACATGAGCTGAAGAAAAGAGGGAAAAAAAGGTTTCTGTGGGTACAGGCTAAGCTGCTCCGGGGTATACACTGATGGCTACAAAGTCTCTCCCCAGAAAGTCCACAGCCATCAGCCCTGTGACCAGGATGTCTGTTCTCGCACTGACTTCTTAAGCAGTGGCTTAAAACAGTTGCCTTTTTTTCAGTCCAAAGGCTTTGGCCCAGTTCAAAGAATGATGACTAGGGAAGTTTCCCTATAGTAGCTGCTCTGGCCCTGTTTTAAAATGGCACCAGTCATGTCAATTTTTCACAATTCCAATTACTAATTTAAAAGGCACTTAAAACCCTTTCCTGTAAGAAAAAGGAAAAAAAATGTTTAAGTGATTACATTTGAAGACATAGATAGTCCTTTGAACTTATTTAAGCCATGATGTGCTAAAATAGAAGTTTTATTTCAAATATATCTAGAACATAATTTAGAACGTTATTTTTTAAACAAAGATATAATGCATTTTTATGCCCTTCTGTGGCCATTATTAATGTAATACCAACTTTGGAGGTTGAGAATAAGTACTTTGGGGAACATCAATAGCCTTTACATTAGAGAAGCCAGCTCTTTCCATTGGTATAAGGGAAAATATTTTGCTGTGTTTGCCTATGAGGATAACTTTATAGCCCAGCCCCTTCCCCGCATAGTAAATGTGAGTTAGAGAAGGACACGGGCCAAGCATTATGCCAGTAGGGGATATTTTAGCCTAGGAAGGCCCAGTTTATTCTTTAACACTACCATTAACATACCATCTTTTCTTCTTCTGGTTACATTAATCAGTTAAGAATATTGTATCCAGGACAGAGAACAGACTTCCAAAGCGTAAAGGAACCTACCATCAACCTTGATGGATAAAAAATGCCAAAATACGAATTAACATGGTCACCAGACGACCTTATTCTTAAGACAAAACTTCAAAGGAAATATTAATCACTTACACACATCGTGCCTTATACCAACCCATGTTCAAAGGCTATGTAGAAACCCAAACCCTAAAACCGTTAAGCACGCTTCTCTCCCCTCTGAGGCTGCCTGCGTCCTGCGGAGGTATGGACTTCCACTTCAGATACAACCTTCCTGCTACTTGGCTTACTGTGCTTTGTCTCTGAATTTTTTCTTACGACAAAGACAGGAACTTGCCCCTTAATTAGGTTCAGAAGAGCCCCCCGACATCAGATAGGGCTACACAAGATCCTTGTTGTAAGTCCCAAAGGTCTCCCCTTCCCTAACCTCACGCCTCCCTGTTCTATGTGATCAGCCATAAATCATGGTCATAAATAGAGGAATGCTTCTATTACACACAGTCAACCCTTATGAGGGTATTAATTCATTTAATAAGTATTTATTAAGTGCTAACAGGTAAAGGTGGACTTGTCCTGGAGGCTAGCTGACCAGAAAAGCAGTTGGCCTTCTACAATGTTTCATGGCTATTGTCCATGGTCCAGAGCTTAAGACAGTGGTTCTTGGTCAAAAATGAAGCTTGGACCATAGCCCTCACGGATGTCCTGGGAAGGAGCCTTGCATTCCAGATCCTGAAAGCTTCTGCGGCAAATTGTCTGCCTTGTCACAGCAGAGAACTATAGCTACCTAACCTGAGTAGCAGCCCCCTTCTCTGAGCAGGGAAAGAGCTGGTGTTACTCCAAACACGGAAAGAGCTGTTAGAACAGAACTGAAGCCAAGGTTCCGCCACTCTGAAACGCTTTTGTGTTCAGGGAAGTGGATGATGCTTATCTAATCATGCAGCTTAAGAGGCCCATAGCCTAAGGGTCAGGGACCCTCTCCCGGAGCCTAACATCTGTACTGCTAGCTCTCTCGGCATTGCCCTGTAGTGCAATGACCAACCAGGGAGCCGTTCCTGCTCCTGCCTCCATGAGCTCTCCCCACAAACGCTGCTCCAGTATGCCTGGTGCATGTGCGGCTTGGCCATTTGCCTTTGATGTACAAGTACCAACAATAAATCAGGCACTGGAGATACATAAGTAAACAAAACAGAAAGTCCCTGCCCTCAAGCTTACATTCTCCTGGGGAGAGGGAAAGCCAACAAATAAATAAGTAGATAATGTGCCAAGTGGTGAGAAGTGATATAAGGAAATAATAAAGTAATGGAAGACGAGAGAGTGATCATGGGGCTTCTAGGGTAATCAGCAACAGTGACATCTGAGAGTGACCTGAAGGAAGCAGGGGAGCTGAGCCCCGTGCACGTGCAGGGAGAAAGCATTCTGGGCAAAGAGGACTCAGTTCAAAGGGCCTTGAAGCAGGAGAATGTTTTCGTGTATTTGAGGAAGAGCAGAGAGGATCTTCTTGCTCCAGGACATTAAGAGCAGAGAAGAGTGGAAGGAGATGAGGCCCTTTAGGGCATGAAAAAGGCTGGGGAATTCACTATGATTCCAGTGGAAAGCCATTGGAAGGCGCTAACTCAAATTTCAGAAAGATCACTCAGGGTTCCTATGGAGAAAAGATGAGGTATGGGGAAGTATGTGGTGAAATGTAGAGGCAGGGAGGTGGTGGAGGGTTGGTAATAATGTGGTAGCTTGGAGTAGGCTGAGGAGTATAGAGACCAGGGGAAGTTGGATTTGGGAAGTATTTCCAAGAGAGAAGTGACAGTACTCACTAAGGAACTTGATGTGGACTATGAACAATCTTTTTTCTGGCCCTAGCAACCAGAAGCCATTTATTGGCATTGGGAACTGTAAAATGATCACGTTTTTGGGTGCAAATTGACTTCAGCTTGGGACAGATTAAGTATGAACTACCTCAGACCAAGAGGAGATGCTAAATAGAAAACTGCATATATATCCCTCGCATTCAGAGACATCATCTGGGATGAGATACAGACTTTGGGAGGCACCAGCCTAGAGCTAGCATTTAAGGACATGGGTAAGGTCACCCAGGAAAGGCATGCACAGAAGGTGATCTGGGACTCTGCAGATTCCCAAGTTCCTCCCAGTAGGCCCACATGGTCCACACTATTCCCTCAATAATGCTAAGATAACATTTGCCTTTTTCATTCTCATTCTCTCACAAGTGTACAGTGCAGTTTTCTAGGGACTGCATGAGATGTGTTATGGCAACAGGTGAAATGCAGAGGCAGGCATAAAAATCCAGCTGCCTTCTCCTAACCCAGACATTGAAGAAATTAGCAAAATGTAAAACTATGTTCTCTGCTCACTTTTTGCAAGGTGAAGCTACTCTTCATAAAAATGTTATTTATGTTAATATGTAATGGCTTGTTATTGTTGTAATTGTACTAATTAACTACTTGAGATTTTTAAAAGAAGAGTATTTTCAAATTTCTCAGTTTCAATTTCTAATGTAGTAATTATCAATAGAAATAATTCACATAAGCCCAAGCTCTTCGGGACCCTCAATAATTCTTAATGTCTAAAGAGGCCTAAGACCAAAGCGTTTAAGAACTGCTGACCTGGGGAATAAATATAGAGAAGAAAGAAAGGGAGCCTAAGAGATGAAGTAAGACGGGTGAGGAGAAGCAAGGAGGGAGAGTAAGAAGCCGCCAGCGAGTCAGGAGAAAAACCAAGAGAGCATCTCAGAGGGCGGGGGAGAAAGATTTTCAAGAAGGGAGCAAATACTAAGTGAAATGAGGACTAACTCTCAGATCTGACGGACAGGAGTCAACAGTGACCGTGACCAGAGTATTTTGTCAGAGTGCTAAAGACAAAAGTCTGACTAGAGGGAATTCAAGAGATAATGGGAAGACACGAAATGGAGATGGAAGTATGATCAACATCTAATGAATTTAGTTTAAAAAGAAAGCAGATCTACAAAGCAGTATTCAGAGTAGATGTAACATCAAGAAAGGGTGTGGTTCTTTTTCCAAATAAGGGTGATTTAAAACAGAGTGTATTCATGGAAATTAATACATCAAGACCAACAGAGCAGAAGATGATTGCCATTGAAAAGATGACGTGTTATATACTCACAGATTCTGGGAAAGATTATACATCATGCCATGGAGGACTACACTGAGAAGCTCGTGAAGTTGTGAAGCAGAGGGGAGAAGGGGAACTTCATTGTGGTTTCTGTGGAAGTAAAGGGCAAGGCAGGGCGGGCAAGGTTTAGGATTGGCGAGCTTGAATGATTCCTTGAATGGGCCCTGGTGCATAGGGGCTGTCCCTTAGTGTCTGGTGCCTGATCTTGGAGTGATGAGGTCAGGGCACAATGTGAGAGCCTCATAAATGACGTGGTTGTAGGTGTGTACTCTGGGTTGATAGGTTTGTATTGGATTGGTCGCTTCCTGGAAGTGGGCCAGGTGGCGGGGTGTGAACAAGGAAGGCAGGAGGCCAAGGCAAGGCGACTCAGGAATGCTGTGGGCTTGTCCAGAGCTTGTCTGCCACATGCACGTAGGGCAGATACTAAATAAAGCATCAAGTTTACAGAAGTTTACATGGTCGATACAGAGGATTATAACAGTGTGTTTATATGATGATTATAATTACCCAGGATTTAGAGGGAAATTAACAATTTAAGAGAGAGAAGGCACACTATAGAAGCCATTTCTGGGAGCAGGCAAAAAGGGATAGGATCCACTGCGTTTAAAAAATATATATGGGTAGTTCTTTTATTATTACAGGCAGGAAGGAAGAGGATGTGGGTACAAATACAAGTCGGTTGGTAGATTCCGGAGAGGCAGTATATGGATGCTTTCCTCGGATTGCCTCTATTTTCCCAGGGATGGAAGTTTATCGGTGGAGAGCGATGTAAGAAGAGGTTTGTTGGAGAGAAGAAGGTATGAAATAATCACTTAGGAGAATAAGAAAATGGACTGGTTAGAGGAATGCAGTAGCATCACAGGGTAGCACGAAGGGCCTACTTGGGCTTGTAGTTGTCACAGACTTTAAGTGAGACCAGTCAGCAGAGTTGTGTGTTTTCCTCCAGCTATATTCATTTGGCAACATTTAATGATGACCACACGTCTTAAAATCCTCATCCCTGGACTGAGCTCTGAAATTTAGGGTAATTATATTTGGCCTATTTTGGCACATATTTCATGATTTATCTTCCTTTTTTCATTGTCCTTTAAAGCAATCAACGGTCAGCCCTAGATAAATGATGACTACATTTAGGTTTAATCATTCAAGCTGTGTGTCTCCTCCTGAACAACGGACTTAATAAGGAACAGAACCTAAGCATTATTAACAGGTGCTTAACAAATTCAGACTAGGATAAAACATTAATATCCTTACTTAACTAGGACACCCCCTTCCACCATCACCACCAAATCAAACAGGAATAAACACAAACAGTGCATCACCCATGCTACTATCATGAACAATTATGCCCCAGTTAAGTCGCTTGTTCTGTCTTGTGGGTGTTATGCAAAGAGCAGTGATAATAATTAGAACCACAAAGATCATAGCTATATTCTCTCAGCTTCTTGTCATCCAGTTTATTACCATAATTGACAGTCTTTGCCAGAATCTCATGTTAAGAACAATCTAAATATTGTAAGGCCCATGTCTAAGAGAAAGAAAATGTGCCCCACCTTTCCTCATCTCCCCACTGCCAACTATAATTAGCTATTTGAGATGTTTCCACAATAATCTGGAATCTAGACCTAATAAAGGCCTTCCCAGCACAGTGCTGGAGGTAATTGGCGATTTTGCCAGCTTGAAATACACACATAACCTGAAGACCTCCTGCAAGGGAAGTTAGTGTGGTCACTGTACACTGGCCCGGTCCCTAAAGTGAAATATACTCTAGTAAGCCCTAGTAGGTGAGTCTATGGTGCTGTTTCAGGAAATGATTCCCTCTGTTCAAAACTAGCAAGGTCAATTACTGTGTATTGCTTTCGATCTACTTACTGCTCACTGAGCTTTTACCAGGGCCCCTCAAGACTCAGCACCTGAACTTCTACTCCTTGGTACACTCAGTTTTACAATATTCATTCAGAACACCACGCATTCACTGTGAATTTTTTCTATAATCAATTCAGTGAAAGTTGCCATTTATCTGGGATGTACTAAGCACTTACATTTTTCTATCTGCCCAACAAACTCCTTATACTTGGGGAATTCCCCACCATACAAGCTTTGCCTGCCCTAGATAAACATCAGAAGATGCACCTTCCTTGCCGCAAGGGCACCAACACATGAGGCCTCCACCATCAGACACACCCATGGGAACCTGCAATTTGGAGTTAAGCAACTCGAGGAAGCTAAACTGTGATGGAATCCATCTGACTAGGATGGCAAAGGAGGCATCTGACTTCTGTGGAAAATAATGGTGCCATTTCTAGTGTTTAGTGCCTCAAATCAAGGATATGAGCCCAGGTGGCAGAGGCGTTGACCCACTTCAGCTGAGCCATGGTGTGTTTTGCTACTGTGACTGGCTGCCTTACCCAACTCAGCAACCGCAGAAACGCCAGTGCTATATTCCAGCCATGTAACTTTTAATAGGGTGGTTTTTTTTTAACTATTGTTCACAACCCATTAGTAGTGAGTAAAATCAGTTTAGAGCACCACAACCAGCTATTTTAAAAAAATGAAACAATGGAGTAAGAAGAATGCTTCAATCACACGGAGTAATAGCAAGTATTGCTCCATTCAAATTGTTTCATTTATACATAAAGACATGGATGGACATAGGAAAGCCACAGTGGGAAGCGGATTTCATACTGAGAGTACCAGTCAAGAATATTTTAACAAGTCCTTTTCCTGCTGGAACCAACTACATAAGGATTCTGTTGTTTGCAACTAAGGACCCACTGATATCATCTATCATGAGCCGACCAAGGGTCCACCTTGTCCTCATCTCTTCCCACTGTCCTCTAAGTCACTGGCTCACCACCTGGTGCCTTTCAGTGACTGCTTATCTCACCAGACAGAAAGCCAGCCCATTCCTGATACACATGTCACAGTCTCTTCAAAGGGCAACCAGGAAGACGTTTTGCATAAAACTAAACTGAACTTTTATGGTTGATGTAGCTATGTATGTCTGCGATGTTCCTTATACTTGCCTTAAAATTTTCTCAAATGGCTATGTTATATGAAGTTTAGAGGCCATCATCACCAGTTGTTTATGCTTTTCTTTTTCTAATGAGAACCTCTACGCCTCCCAGTGAACGCTTCACTCCCTCATGAATGGAGTTAGGCTGCTCTGCCCAGGCACATTTCCTTTCTCAAAGGAAGAGGTCAGTGACAATCTTAGCCGGCTGGACTTTGATTACAGAGTATGTTTCTGGTTTTCACCTCTAGCATGCAATAAGCACAGTCCTGTTACTTGAACATACTGTCTTGCAAAATCTAACCAAAGTTATGCAACTTTTAGATTGCCTAAAGGGTATGCAGCCCCAAAATTCCTCTACATACTTTAAAATTCACTCCTGTATTAAGCCAGAGAAGCAGAGTTGTGTCCCTAGAATGCATAGATTTGTTCCCTTATTGAATTACTTGTAGAAAAGTAAGATGCCTTCCATGTCAGGAATGTATCAGCCTTGGTTCTATTTTATTACTCCTTGTTTGTTTTTATATTTTTTATGTTGTATGCTTTTTTTTTATGTTTTCATACCTCTTTTTTGTATTACACTGCTGCATTTTATAGATTCTTGCAAAGTACCTTAAAGTCTTCTTTGGAAGAAGACAAGGCATAAACAAACAAACAAGCCCCCTTCCTTTCCCTTTCCACAGCCCCCACTCACCGAAGGCCCAATTCCATACGCCTCAGTTACTGTAAAAACCTTCTGGCTGGTTTCCCTGCCTCTATTTTCTCCTCTCATAAATGTTGGATTCCTCTTCTTCAATATTGTTTTCATCACTTCACCCAGCTGCTCAAAATCCTCAGTTGCTTGGTGATATCACTGCTGTAGACACAGTCTTCAGGTTCACATTCAGAGTCCTCCATCGATCGCCCACACACGTCCAATTTTCTCTCTCCTGCTCACTGACAAGGTGCTTCTTCTCTGAATAATTCTAAATGATTGCCATTCTCTACTTACCACTTACAACTCTACAAAGCCCAGCGCTCTCTGTCTTATCTTTGGAAAACCTTCTTCAGTTGGAAATGGGAATATCCTTGGCATGGTTTTTGTGAGAAGAGAGAGCATACGAAAGTGCCTACGTGAACTAACTAAATACATAATGAATAAAAATGTCTATTTTCTAAAGTGCCTGGCACGTAGATAATACCCAATAAAATGCGTTTCTGAACATGATATTTCTTGCTTCGGCTCCTATGCTTTGCACAAACCTGAAAATCTCTGCTCCCTCCTCAACCATTAGTCCCTAAAGAGCCGGCAACGGGCACGCAGGCCTTGGAGTCGGACAAAGGGAGGCTTGAATCCCGGCACACTCCTCGCACGGCCACATCGCCCTGGGCGGGAGACACCGGCGCCCTCCTGGGGGTCCTTCCCCAGCTCTGCTGCAGAAACGGACCCAGAACAGGGATGTCCAGGACGCTATGAGGCCCAGTCAGTGCGGGATCTTCCACTACCGTTTCCTTCATATTAAAAATTGGTAAAGGTCTTGTGTGGTCGGGTGCTGTTTGAGATGGGGTGATTACGTTGTTCCTTTTACCCACAGCACTCAGAAAATGTAAGTGTTACGGTAGGACAACAATTAAGTCAAATACTTGGACTCCAAGGGTAAGACTTTATTTTCTAGCTGCTGGGAAGCTGAAAACAAGCCTGGCAGGGCCTGTATCACCTCTCAAATGACCCCAGACTAAGAAACAAGAATGGAGATGACATGGGAGTCCTGATGCAAAAAGGATTTCAGTCAAGCATAACATCTAACCAAACCCCTCTGGTTAGAGTTCTTTGACCATATGTAAGTGCCCTACATTACTGTGCATCCAAAATACACAGCTGACACTCAGCACGTGCTTTGTGTATACCTTCGACTGAATACAGGTGCTGTCTCCTCTGAAAATACATGCCACAAATCACAAAGGCACTTTCCTTCTGTGACAGGGCGCCTCACAAAGAGTTTTTCTAATTCATCAGAAGACTCGAAGGCGATCAGTGGTGCCAACAAATGTCTTGACGCTGCCTTCATTTATAAATCTTGCACATTGTAATACTGCGCCTGCGGGTCCTAGTAGCCTTAAGCATTAAATTCCTGCCGGTAGGGGGCGCTGCTAGATTCCCACCGCAGCCCCGCAGCAGCTCCCCCACCCAGCCTCACCCTAATTCCTCACCAGCTTTAAAGCTAACGTGAAAGACAGCTACAGAACTCGATTTCCTCTAGGTTCCTTACTTAATTCTCCAACAGTCTACCCTGATTTCTTTTTACTCTGTTAGGGGCTTAATTGTATCCCCCCAAAAAGATATGTGGAAATCCTGACCCCTAACACGGCAGAACGTGACCTTACTTGGAAAAGGGGGCTTGGCAGATGTAATAGTTAAGATGAGGTCACACTATAGTGGGTGGGCTCTTAATCCAGTATGACTGTGTCCTTATAAGAAGAAGAGAGAGACACGGAAGGAGGAGATGTGAAGACACCGAGACCCAGGGAGAAAGACGGCCATATGAAGACAGAGGCAGAGATCAGAGCCACGCTCGCACTGGCCAGGGAACAGCGGAGGCTTCCGGAGCTGGGAGAGACAAGGAAGGAGCCTCGCTTGGAGGCTTCAGAGGCGGGTGGCCCTGGGAACACCTTGATTTGGGGCTTCTAGCCTCCAGAGCTGTGGGATAAATGCTGTTGTCTTAGGGCACCCAGTTTTTGATCCTTTGGTAGGGCAGCCTGGAAGGTGAATACGCTGAGTCTGCTTCTCCCAGGCTCTCTTAGAATGCTCACCCCTCCCCTCCACGCGGCAGTGGGCAAGACGTGTGTCCGTCTTCGCTAGACCATCTTGCATTGTTGTAAGGTCCTTCTTCCCGAAACGCACTAGCGTTTGTGGCACCAGTGGGCTAATGGCTGCCTTTTCTTTAAAGTTCTTGCATCTTCCTTCCCGGCAGCAAAGAAGCGGCCTGGCAGTGCAGTGACATTTAAAGCACAGGACCCTCTGGTTCAGCAGTTAGAGGCCCACACATGCACATAAGCTACAATAAACAGTATTCCCGCTGCTTCTAGACATCACATATTTTGAGCAGCTTAGGGTAATACACTGTCAGGAAAACTATCCCAGGCTCCAGAGAGCTGACCTCTCGCTGTCCAGCTGGGAAATGGCAGCGCTGCTCAGCCAAGCCATCTGCACAAGGAAAGTTGAGTATTTAAAGCCCAGTCGACGACCTGTTTGACCTCAGTGGGGTGAGAATCCCAGGAATGGAAATGGTCTGGCAGATTCCTCCCATTTTTAATTGTTGAGGTTTTTAATTATATCCCAATTAAATGAAAAACTCCAAATGTAGGGCACAGATTTGACTTTTAAAAACCAGATGTCTGATGTCTTGGGTCCTCCTTTTAAATTAACATAGGCAAACAATGTTATCTCCATGTTCACAAAGGAAACCGTCTCCTCCCGCCCTGTGTTCCTCTCGGAGACTGGGTAAATGAAGGCCACGCTTGGTCCGCTAGGCACGTTTGCCCAGGACGGAACCGGCGCCAGTTCGGCAGCCGGGCCTGGATCTCATGTAAGCTCCACATATTGTCGAGGCAGCGGGGAGGACGGGCTCTGATCGGTCAGACGGTGCCCACAGCTGCTGAGAGCCCTGCGCACGGCTCCGGCCTCCCGCGCCCCGTTTCCCGCAGCCATACGGACGCCCCCTCTCCCCGTGCCCCCTCGCCTCTCCGCCCACAGCAGTGAGATGCCAAGGAGAACCACGAGTCCTTGTCCGGATAATCATGATCACAATAAGCCTTCGGTGAGCAGACTCATGGAATGGGAAATTAGGTATACTTTGCAGTTTTTCTTGGGAGCTAGGATCCCCCCACCTTTAAAACGTGTGCGTTCTGCTTTGCTGAAAGCCACCCACTCCGGTTCTATGATTAGCACCAGGAACTGGAGAGGCTCCATCAGACTGAATCTTTTATTTCAAGGCAGCTTTGTTTCTCAAACCTGGGAGGCAGGCCTTTGAGAAGGTTGTTTCAGGGCTCGGAAAAGCAATTCAGTAGGTGGTGCATAAACTTCAGAGAAAGCGAGCAAGCAGGCAGTTTATATCTTTTCGTTGTAAGAAGTGTGGCTAGCGACATAGGTGGGGAGAGGGATGTGGGCGGGGTTGACTTATACACAGTTATTTTATACTGTGCCATCTTGCAGCAGATTTTCTGAGGACTTTGTGTGGGTTTGTTAGGGAAGTAAAATTGGGTCAGAATAGCTTCACACTCTACTACGACGTTCTTTGCGTTATTTTTTTTATAGCCTCAATTTAGGCAAATCATATTCATGCCTCTTTGCTAATTTTCAAAACAATGACACGAGAAGACTTTGGCTAAAAAGGAATAACATGTTTCAGTCTATTCTTGCTCTTCCCTGATTTGTCAGTTCAACATTATAACAAGGGACTCAAAAATTGATCTGTAAATATCATCCTTATTTTGCCAGGAAGATGATTACAGTGTTTTGTGTTGAAAAAGCTTACCAAGCCTGAACGTGTCTTTTGTGGGGTTGGGGGGGGGGTTTCCAAAAAAGCAAAGAACTTTTTCAAATGGACACAAGATTTTCCATAATTATTTAGATGACATAATCATAAATTTATGATTGAAAAGAAATTGAGAGTGTCATAAAATATATCAAGTGACAGAATCAGGATTCCAAACGATTTCAGTATAATAAAATTATGGGAAAAGCTAACATTGTAATTATTGTTAAAAATGGAAAGTCTAGCATTTGAGGTCCAAATTTATAATTATATAAGAAAAGATGAGGTGGCTAGGGTTAAAGAGCAACATTTGAGGGAATGACCAAATTCATTTTCTTGAGCACAAATTCAGTGTGAAGTGGCTTGCCAAAAAGCTAACACATCATGGGCGGCCTTCTAATGCCAAAACTAAGTCAGAGAAGATTCCTGCTCTCCTTATCACAGTCCAGGCCTCACTTGGACTCTGGAACCTTCTTTGCTCCCAAGCAGGGTTCATTAAGAGGGTCCCACACAAAACAGACAAGTTATTCCAAAATTTTGTAGAGTCATAAGCCCTTCAATAATCTGATCAAAATTATGGACTTGTCCAGAAAAATGCATATTCATATCCCATTTCCAGATGTTCAGATTCCCTTAAGGGTCTACAGCAATAGGCCTGGACTCCAGATAGCCATGGATCCCAGATTTGGAACTTTGAGTATAGAATGTATCCAGAGCAACCAGACTTTAAGGTGTTCTGGAAATGAGGTTCATCTTGAATCTAATATTGAAATGTCTGCTTTGCTCAATCCTGCTTAAACCCAAGACAGAGTTGGGAGTAAATTACTGACTTACCTAGACTATGCTGGTTTTCCACTGTCACAAAACCGTGGGCGCAGTCAATTCAGTATTTCAGCAAATATCAAGCAAATAACTGAAATCCTTCTTTACATGAATAGACATTAAACTGATCTTTTTCATGTTTTAGCTTCATATACCTAAGAGTCACAATAATATTAGCTAAGACTTATTAAGTACTTATTACATGCCAGACACAATGCTAAGTCCTTATATGAACATTCTCAGTATAACTTCACCAGTCCTATGAGATGAATATGAATGTTTTCTCCAGTTCACAGAAGGAAACTGAGTCAGAGAGAAGTCGAGTAACTTATGAGAGGCCTCACCCACCTCTGTCTGCTCCTGACCTCATCACTGTGCTCTTTACCCCCTGGCATGAGAAAAAGAAACAAGCCGTCTTCCTTCAGAGCGTACTGTTGAGTATCTGTTAACGTGTGCATGGCTTACCAGGTCACGGTCATCTCCAAAGACAAAGCGGAGCAGTCTTTACTTACTGGTTTACAGGCTTCATTGAGTTGCTGCCCTTCTAAATGTTCAGTGTTAATTATCATCATGCATTTTCAGTAAGGCACCTTCTGTCCTTTGTGTCCAAATGCCACAGCACCTGTCCTCTTCTATCAGTCTTGAGTTATAAACCGTCAGTGTTTGGGGTTACATTTTAAACACATTACTCTTCAGAGTTACCAACTTTTTTTGTTATTCAGTATATGGCCCTGACCTGATTCAAGCACCTTTCATAAACACCGGTATGAACACATCTGGGAGTATTTCCTAGCTTTAGCTTCAGACACTGGTTTCGGAAAACTCTCCCTGTTGAATACTAGCTCTCAAAGGAACTCTAGGTCATATAATTCTTTGTCTCGTAGGGATTCAGTGACAGAAGCTGTGGCACAAACGAGACATACGCTGAGTCTGGTCCCCCTCTGCCATCTCCTCCGACTATTTTCTGATGATCAAATGCATGCTTGACAGTCTTTCCCCCTCTTTCCCTACCACCTCCCTTTTTATCTTATATCCTGACACCATTAGATCCCTGGATTTTTGGACCAGAGAATGCTGGATATCCATGACAGAGTTTCATTTTTTGCTCACTGGACCAAAAAAAAGCAGGCAGGTTATTATCAGGAGAATTATAAGTTAACATATATTTTATATCTTATGTATTCAGGTCCTGCAGTACAGCCTCTGCAGGTATGAGTCTTATGCCACGGAACTCTGATTTTGTTTTAAAGAATGTAAGAACCCACGACTTAAGCAGGAGCAGTAAGGGTGGGAGGCAGGCCCCCTCCTGACCCCACGAGGAGCACGTTTCCAGCACACTTACCCACAGCTCAGATTCTTGCATTAATGTGCCTCACAGATAATATCCCTGAACATCGAGCTGGGAAATGGGCACCGGCAGAGTCCTGGTAAATTCTCTTAAACTGGCCCCTGGCGGGAGCGAAACATCTCAAAACGCATTTGTTACATATCAAAATAGTCCTTCTAAAGGTTTTCCAGAGTATATGTAAAAAAATAAAACCTCCTAATAAACATATCTGACAAATCATGATGATAGCCTCCATATTTCTTTGTTTAATTCTCAGTTTTCTTCTAAGACCTTCCTGAAGTTTGGTTGTAATGGATCATTACATCCATAATGTGCTCGATGCTGGAGTGAATTTTGAACAGTTTTTAGGCTGCATACTGTTTTCTTCCAGATAATTTACTGGATTAAAATTAGCAGTGTGAAAAGCTGTAGAGAAATCTAAATGCCTGCCAAATCAAAGAAATAATCACATTTTTATGAATATTTAATATCATAGTCATGGCAAATAAGGCAAGTAATTAGTACTTACCATAAATTTGCAAAGTATTATTTTATGTAAATGTTACATTCTACTAGTTTGAGATGAATTATTCATTGTATAACCAGACACTGACACAAACCAGTAAACATTTAAATCTATATGCTATTAGTTTACTTACCTTCAGTGATTTTGTGCAGAATATATACAGATTTTTTCCATGAATTTGTGTTTTCCATCTTGCACCAAAAAAGGGACAAAAGACAATGAGAAGAATGCTATTTAAAACCATCTACTATATATTCAACAGTGAAGAACCTTGAGATGCAAATATGAATTTGCGGTTCCCTCATGTGCACAGATGAAGAAAGCCCCAGCTCTGCCCCTGCCTCCTCACCTATCACCCGGATGTCTAATGAAGAGAAATTATGAATGATGTTATAAAAACAAAAGTGGTGGAGAAAAATAGTTGCATGTTACAACCTGCGTAATGAGGAAGAAACCATACCCAGAAGTTAGGTCTGGCCTTTGCCCTTGGCTAAGAGAGGTGATCTCTTGGTCCTGGAACCTCCTGCCTAACAGGAGTGTCTTTGCCTGGAGGCTCTGGCCGCCAGATAGCCTGACAATGTGATTTCTGTTAGGCCACGTGGTATCTGTGGCTCTCTGGAGGTACTGGAGACTAAGGGTATCAACCTGATCTCCAGAAGAGCTAGAGACTAAAGGACAGTCATCATGGATTGAGTGCTAAAAAGCCTCCGGACACCCAGGCTCAGATGAGCTTCCGGGCTGGCAATCCTCTGGCATATTGTCACATGTAGATGACAGGAGGGGTCAACAGGGTCCATGTCTCCATGGGGAGAGGACAACTGGATGTTGTCCCCCTCCTGGACTTTGCCCTATGCATCTCTTCCATTGGCTGATTTTAATCCATTATAAACCATAACCATGAGTGTAACAGTTTTCAGGGAGTTTGGTGAGTCTTTCTAGTGAATTATCCAAACTGAGGGTGGTTTGGGGAACTCTCCAGATTTGCACTTGGAATCAGAAGTGAGGACTGGCCATTGCGAACTGGGCTGTATCTCACCTTAGGTGTGCTACATTTTCCATAATCAGACAAAGCAAGGAGACACAGGACTCTGTATCTGAGGACTGAAACAGAAAAGCTCCCCTTGAGAGAGAAAGAGTGGGTCCCTAAGCCCAGTGGCAGCCTGCTGCCACGAGTTCTTTCCTTCCCATCATCCTTTCCCTGAAGGTCCCACTGCTCTGTCCTGACTTTGAGAGGTCACTTGAGCTCTGAACTGATCCCAGAGACACAATACCAGAGAGGACCTAGCCAGAGGAGTCCTCCCCAGGAGTGGATCTCCTAAAAGTCTTGGTGTTTCCAGCACTTTCCCAACTCCACACAGCTCACTTCCTGCCCCTTTCAAATCCGCTCAAACATTACCTTCCCAGTAAAGCTTCCCCAGTGTTCTTACTTGAAATTAAACCACCTCCTCCATTCCAGCAGCATGATTCCCCCCTTCCAGTTTTATTTTTCCATAGCATGTGTCTCTAACACACTATGTATTTTTTTGTTTTGTTTCTCTGTCCACCCATGAGAATGTAAGCTCCATGAAGGCCAGGGTTTCATTTTATTTTGTTCACTGTACCCCAGCTTCCTAGAACAGCTACTGGGACATAGGTGCCCAACAAATATTTGTTTTGTTGTGAAGAAATGAAAGAATAAAGCATTCTATATAGAGAATTCTTAAGGAAGGCAGTATGTCTGTAGAAGGTCTGGGGGACTTGTCCTGAATCTGACTCACTATTTTCACTGGAATACATTTAACACAACAATAAAATGGCATGGTTTTCTAGACATCTTTTTTATTTTAAATTCAGACTGGTCATAAGAGTCATAAGATATTGAGAAAAATAACATTTTGAATCTTAGGTGGTGAGGACAGAAAGGGAGTAAATCCCACTATCACCTGGGAAGCCCAGATTAGTCTAATTTAAAGTCATTCTCATTTCAGTAAATTCCTAATAAGTCAGAGTAGCTTTAGAACTGAGTGCTAAAAATGACCATAAGGATGTGTGGAGGGGAAGAGGTGTCAGTACAGTCTAGAGAACATCTTAAATCCTGGGGTCGAGGGGTGGGAAAGGCAGAGTACTTCGCTTAGTTCTGTCTAGAGGAAAAAGCCACAGGAGTCAGCATCCCTACAACTCCTCCATATTCACATTTTCCATAGTTTTCTATGTGCCCTTTGGAAATACATAAAAATTGCTTACTCAATCCACTGTTTCACTGTGGTTTCCAAAATGCACACACAAAAAGCCAGCCACCCAGGCTAAGAATCACTGCAAGCAATATAACCTGGCCTAAACACATGTCTTCTCTCATCCAGGAGGGGAGGGGACCCAGGCTCAGTCAAAACCATTCCATCCATGGGACTGGGAGGAAAGGGAGTCTTCAGTGTGCACGGCCCTGGGGCCCAGCCCGCTCGGTGCTCCGAGTAGCCAGTTTCAGACTTCGTTTTTCCCTTTCTTCAGGGGGCCAACAAAGCCAGGTCACCGCATGGCCCACCCCAGGTCTGTAAATACCAACCTGAGTAAAGGAAGCCTTGACTTCCAAGAAAATAGCAATCCGACCGGTCAGGGAGTTGAAATGACAAACAGCTCTCAACACTTTTTATTGAAAGAAATGCACTGGATGAAAGTTTCTTAAAGGTTTATGAAATGGGTAAAGGAAGTTTATAGAAAACCTTGAACACTGTTCTTATCAAACTTGCCCTTTTGGGTGTGGGGAGAAGGAAGTAGGGAGGTGGTAGTCAAACAAAATTTCCGCTCCTGGAATGTCCTGCCTAATGGGAGTGTCTTGTCCGGCTGGAGGCTTTGGCCACCAGACAGTTAACAATGTGATTTACGTTAGTCCACATGGTATCCGCAGTTCTCCAGAGGTGTGTTTCACAAGTACTGAGCGCTGGAGATCTACAATACACATAGTGCTTATAGCCGACAACACTACAGTTGACCTTGGAAAATGGATTTGAATTGTGTGGGTCCACTTAGAGGTAGATTTTTTTCAATAAATACATTGGAAAACTTTTTAGGGATTTGTGACTACTTGAAAAATTATTTCCTTTGTTCTAGCTTAATTTATTGTAAGAATACAGTATATAATACATTCAGTAAAAATACTGAATATTTTTATATATTTTATATATGGTATATGAATATACTTATATTACACATAGAATACAGTACATAAAACATACAGAATATGTGTTAGTTGACGTTTATATTATCAGTAAGGCTTCTGGTCAACAATAGGTCACTAATAGTTAATAATTTGGGGAAGTCAAAAGTCATACGTGCATTTTCCGCTGCGCGGCGGGCTGGCTCTGCTACCCCGTATGTCGTTCAAGGGTCAGCTCTATCCTGTATAATTAATATTTGCTAAGAGAGTAGATCTTATGTTAGGTATTCTTTTGACAAAAAAAATAACAACAAAGGTGGCTGGAGGAAACTTGGAGAGGTGATAAATATGTCTACAGCACAGAGGGTGGCAATGGTTTCAAAGATGTAGACGTATCCCCAAACTAATCAAATGCATTTAATATGTACAACTTTTTACAGGTGCATCACAGCTCAATAAAGTGTTGAAAAAACAAACTTGTCCCTTTGCCCTAAAACTTTCATGCCCACAGAAACAGACCATGTTCAGTGGGCAAGATTATTTAAAATAAATTCAATGAAATGGCTGAAATTAAGTGAAGTCAAGGCCGTGAGACAATGTGTAAAATTCTAGAATCACCTGTTTTATAGGAAGTTTCTTTTCAGAACTCCAGTCACTCCTAATCCCTCTTTCAATCTTTCTGTGAAAATATACTATGAAGTTAATTTCCTGAACTAAAATCTAAACTCTACATGAACTTGGGCAAGTTACAAAATTTCTTCAAATAAGACTAATAGCATTACCTCACACATGGCTCTTGGGAGGGTCCTAGGCCAGACACCACAAAGCACTTAGCACGACATCTACAGCAAAAGTGTTAGCTCGTTAATCACTGTTTTCTTCCTTTTTGAATACGATCCCACTTTGCTGCTGAAGATCATGCTTTTGGAGAAAGGGGTCAAAAATACTTAATGATTCCTGTCTACAACGTGAGGCTATAGGGGTTTCCTCATGATACTGTCTGGTTAGAGACAAAGAATAGAACTTCTCTGCTCTGGGGAAATTCTGTTTCCCCTGTGAGCTCTGTACTCAAATGCACATGGAGTCAAAGCGCAAGTGGCAGAGAAACTTGAAAGTGTGAGTCGTTCAGCTGAGAACGCACAGATATTCACATATCCATAGGGACATAGAACCTGGATTTTGAAACTCAAACTTTGATCTAATGTAACCAGATGTTAAATAAACCATTTTGACTTTAATTTCAGCAGAGGCCCCAAGACAATAAATATTATATTTCAAAGTGAAATACAAGTCCACCAGTCAGAACATGGAGCTAGCTTAAGAACCGGTATTTAGCATTTTGCTGACTACCCAACCCAACCTTGAAAGGACAGGAGGGACTGAAAAATGAGTTGAGGTTATAGAAGGACTTTTTGGACAGCTGCTGTGTTCTGTGTGTGCCGACACTCCTCAAGATTAAGGGACGTGGGGTATTAGTCAGTGCATGCCTCTCCCTTCAGGTACAAGGAAAGGACTTCAGGGGGATCCCCCTGAGAGCCTGACATGCTTCCCACAGAGCTGGGGGACACCACGGCCTGTGTATGCTCTCAAGGTTTGTTGGGGCAAAGAATTCCTGAGCAATATGTCCTTTCATATAAGAAAACCAGCACAAGAGTAACTTAAGATCTACCTAGGTAGGTGAGGTGACCCCAACAGGGTGTGAACTGTTGAATTCCCAGGGCAGAGGACTATATATGTGACCAGCCAGTGGAGACACATTAGCAAGCAAGAAAACCCCAGCAATTTGCATGTGTGTGTCTGTGTCCTACAAGAGAAAAGTTGTTTTTTAAATCTCCCAAAACGAAGAACATCATGCCGAGGGTGAGACCTTCCTGCCTCTGTCTCCTCTTCCACACCAACCCCAGGTCTGGCCCGGAGCAGCGGAGCGCTGAGTGGGGCAAGCGGGGAAAGACCAGGACAACCCCAGCAGCTTACTGCGAGCCTGCAAGGGGGCTGTTTGCAGCAGGCCCAAGTTGAAGGAAGAAGTTTACCATCAAATGAAAACCAGGCATGTTATTAATTACCCTAGCTTGGCACTTTAATTACTATACGGATATTGATACCCTGCTGGAGATAATCAGAGGATCTTTTGTTATGTAGAGGTAAGCAGAAAACCAAGAGCAGAAGAAAAACAAGCAGGGTTTCCAGAACTAAAACTAGTGAGGGCATTTGCAGAGCACATCTCAGGAGCCCCACTTGCTCAGCGGGATGACAGTCATCAAACAGCATCCCTGCCAAGCTCACGCAGGTAGTTCTGCAAATGCGTCCCACACTTGGGGAAGCAGAAGCACCTGCCCACAGTGACACCAGGAGTGGCACCACGTGAGGGGAACGTGGGCACCTTTGCAAGATCACCAGTTCTGCACACACCAGCCTCACCGCCTAAGACTGCTAGGCCATCGCACGGAAGGGAGAGGCCGTAGTGATGTCTCAACACCACGTCTCCTGCCAAGCCTCCTTTCCAGTCTGCCTCCACGTGTAGCGGAGAGCCGGACAAGGAAGGGGTGTCAGCAATGACCATCGCCCATTCCAAACCGAGTGGCGGAACAGTATCTAAAAATGCCCCACAGCAATTCCATCAATGTTTTCAGTACCCCATTACCACTGTTTTTTACAACAAATCAAAGGGCCCTTCGCTCAGAGATTCCACTATAGTTGTGATGGCCAGAGAAGCAGTCATGCCGGGTAATACGCAGGGTCTCCCGACCCCCTCCCCGCCCAGCCCAGCCCAGGCTTGTTTCTAGCAATGAGAGAGGATATTTTGTCAAATTTAGAACTGACTCGAAGAAGTGTTATTTCTAAACCTAGAATAAAACTGGAAACATTTGGAATTTGTATTTCATTTGGCGCTGGAAAAGATGAGATTGAAGCTGCTGCATATTTGGTGATCTTTCTCCCTGGGGCGTCTTAGAGGCGGGGTAGGTAAGCCTCAGTGCCCCACTGGTAGAGTGTGGAGGTCGTGATGGCTTGGAGTGCATGGGCTGTAAAGGCTGCCCGGCTCAGCGCTGAGTCAGTGTGCGGCGACCACCTCATGCTCTCCCATGCAAGCTGAGAAACTGTTAGGTGAGTTGGTTTATAGCCCTGAGAACAACCGCCCTCCACAGCCAGTCACTCCTTACGGCGCCCGAACAAAAAGTTCCCTGTTTTGCTTTTGTCGGGTTAACAGCAGGAATGGTCCTGGTCCTTTCTTTTATCTACCCTAAAATGACACACATAGACACACATACACTCATACACACCAAAAAAGGCCACACATGGGAGAATGAGTCTGACAAGCCCAGTGAGCAGAAGAGAGCTAGAGAGCGGGGCCATGTGCTCCACGGGGCTCTTCTTGGCTTGAAGGGCTTGGGCTGGGCTCACAAGCCCCATGCTGTAAATGAGGAAGTCCACTGCGGCGTTGACAGGTAAGATACAGAAAGTGCCTATCAAAAGTCAACTCACAAAACCAAGCTTTTGACAACACACTGTGACACTCGGTGGGAAACAAAAAATGTGCCAGTTGGCCCAGCAACAAGGAGAAGCACATTCAGGAAGCTCAGCTTTCTCTCTCCTATAGCAAGGGGAGGACACAGCCTCTTTTGATTTCAGGTTGGCAGCAGAAAGGAAGAGAAAGGGAGACAATAATTGCTTGTGATCAAAAGATTGCGGAGAAGGAAATAAAACAGGACAAGTCACTCAGTTCATCATGCTCCTTCTGGAACCTCATCCGTACACAGTGAATATAAAAGACAGAACCCAGGAAGCAGGAGTCTACCCACACAGACAGAAAGATGAGACTCATGTAAATGTTTGCCTTTCATTTATTTTGAGCAAACATTTCCTTCCACGTAACAGACTCCTCCTGATCGGCAACTTCCACCTGGTGTTCTTCAAACCAGATGGAAGTGTAAATTATTTAAATGCATGATCTTCCATTAGCTGTTGAGCTTAAGTGCCTCAAAAAAAAATTTTTTAAGTGCTTTCTAGAATCATTTGCCCTAAGATAAACATTATTTTCAAGACACAATTCCAATGACAGCAATTTTTAGATTTTTAAAGCACACCGGCATCTATAAGTAATCATGACTTCTGCAAAAGATTGTTTATGCTGTAAAAGTGAGATCAGTACTAATGAGCTAACTAAGGGTTTCTTCCCCTCCACATGAGGCTATTCTATAAAATCCAAACACGTTCGTCATGACACATTGAGGAGCTATAATGACCCATCTTACATGGTTTCTCTCATTCCTGGCACAGATATACTTTTTTGAAAATAGGTTTTTAAGTAAAAACTTGAAGGTAGATGTTGAGTTCAGTTTCTTGGCGGGAAATGATGTTAAGCACTCATGATGATACATTAACCATTTGTTCGTGTGTTCACGTGTACAGGCAGTGTGTAATGATAGATTCATAGGAGTGAAGACATCGTCGCTAACTTCCAAAACGAGTTACTCACTTGATTACAGAATTACAAAGAAAACATGTTTACAGTTAAATATTCAAAATTCATAAAATTTCAGAAATTGAAAAGACCATAGAGATCACATGGATGGGTCCTTACCAGCCTGTTCTTGTTGAAATACAGACACTGAATCCGGGGTTCTGACGTGGGCTCAAGATTCTCCATTTCTAACAAGCTCTCAGGTGATGTTAATGAAGCTGGTCAGTGGACGATCCTTTCAGTAACAAAACCCTGATTGTTACATCTGCCCTCTTAGGATTCTTCTGGACATGCTACAAGTTGGGGGAGAAAATGCAGAAAAGGCATCAGATTTCACAAGAGAAGCAAAAATCCCTTCTTTGCCTTTAGTTTAGTATTAATAGGTTTCATATCTAGCAGTCAACCACATATCAAAATAAGGGTCACCACATTTTGTGGTATAGTTTTCAAACTCAAGGTGCAAGAAACCATTCAATTCATTCCAAAATATTTTACTCAGAAGACTGCACTTTAAAGAACATAAAATTAGAATTGCTTGAGTTAAGTGTATATATGTGTGTAGCATGCACACGTGTGGGTGTGTACGAGTGTGTGGTGTATGTGTGGGGTCTGTCTCATCTGGCTTCTCCCACCTTAATTCTGACCCTCCCAACCCCACCCAGGGTCCAGAGGGTAGAGGTCCTCAACTTTGGCAAAGGAATCTGAAAACAGCTGTGACCTTGGGAAAGTATCTTTACGTTTCTGGGTTTCACTTTTCTTGTTTGCATTATAAAAGCCTTGATCCTAAACTAGTAAAGCGTGATCTAAACCTGATGTGGAATGGGTTGATACCTAACCAAACCTAATGTCTATAGCCAAGCCTTATTTCAAGGTTCAATTCTCATTTCCTTCCATGACCTTGATTTATCTTAATTGCTCTTTGATACCAACTATTTGATAGCCCTCTTTTTTTCACCTTATCGATATTCTTGTTTATTCCCATAACTTATTTTACATGGTTCTTAGTCCCCGTTTAACTTATCCACCTTGTCTTTGCTCCTCCCACCAGTGGTGGCTAGAAGGGAAACCGTGTTCCTGGAGCTCCTTCTTTCTAACCCATCACCATCCTCACCTATCACCATCCTCACCCATCACAGAATCAGATCATTTCAGAGTAAACAGGGGCCATGGAGGTTTCCCACTCCATCTCCCCATCTGAGGGGTTTTTTTTAAAAACAAAATTGACTTACCAAACCTTGCTGTTAAGAAACCCTGCCTTCTTTTTAAGTTAACTGGTGCTATTAATGGGTTTAATTCTAAAAATCACTTTCTTGACATGTTTGAGGTTTGACAGGCTTATAAATAACACTTCCCCCTAACCAAGTTCAGAATTGACACACACAACCAGGAAGATGAACTAAAATATCACCTGTATTCCTGCTTAGGCTGTTGGAGAATTTGTCTCAGATGGGAAAGTTAAGTGGGCTTGTTAATGATGCTTGACAGAATCAGAGTTATGAGCTGTGTCAAAGGGAAAACAGGAGTGCTGCAGTCACTGGCCTGCTGGCCAGCCCAGATTCTGGGCAGAACCAGGCCTGCTTACTTTCCTACATATTCAAGAGTAAGTAAGTACACATGTTCTCTGTAAATCAGGGAAACCAAGACTGAGACTGAGAAACAAGCAGGCTCTATTCCTTCTTCTCAAACTTAAATGTCAGGCCGCTATTGCTCTGCTCATCTGTCCTCCCTCTAGAAGGAGTGAGGAAACGGGGGGAGAGGCAAGGAGTGCTAGGGTGTCACACCAAAAGGCAGTAAGGGGAGTGGGGATAGCGTTTCCCTGAACATGGACTTTTATATGGATGATTTACTATATTTAAATTTGCCAATTCTCTCCTTACACACAGACAGACTCTCTGGAATTGGCATGAAGCAAACTCTTCTTCCATTAGTTATCAAGTCCCCAAACAATTTCCATGAACTAGCCCGAATCTATCACACAAGATGCTATGCCGACATTTGTGGGGGACACAAAGCATGACACTGTTCATGCCCTCGGGATGTTTAAAGATCTAGCTGGAAACACTAGGCTTGAACAAGTAAAATTAAACAATTAAGTATTTTATTAGCAATTCAAGACAATACTATGAAAAATGTCACAGGTGAGCACATAATTAACTTCCACTTTAGTTACAAGTAAAATAAGAATTCAGAAGAAATCTTGATAAGCTGGGCTGGTAGGTATCTGTTTCTCTAAAGAGGTATGATCTGGGTGTTCGAAAATGGACAAGGATTGGATAAAGAAGGGAGGAGGGACTAATACAGAGGTGGAGAAGCCAGAGGAAAACCCATAGCCCACAGTACAGATGTTTTACAAGGGACACCTTGGAAGGCAATATAAGAAATTGCCACCAGAGTATCAGAGTTCAAATCTGCTTGGCAAGGCAGGCCACCTCCCTGAGTTACAGTGGTCTCAATTGTAAAACGGGTATTTCATAGTTATCATCTCAAGGTTTTGATGAGGATTAAGTGAGATAATATATATGTAATTGCTTTTATTATCATTATATTCATTACCTACCAGCAAAAAATGCCAATGATTTCTGGGACATTCACTGATAAAATTTATTTAATATGGAATTGATTTGGTCTCCCCTGTTGAACCTGTTCAGCTATCTCTAAATATCACTCTCTAAAAAAAACAAACAAACTTTTTATTATTAAAAAGCTTCCGGACTAACAGTTACCAAAGGGAAAGGGACTGGGGAAGATGGTTGGGAAGGGAGGGATAAAGGGCATAAAGCACTATTACAATTAGCACACATAATGTAGCGGGGTTGGGGGTGGGGTAGGGGGATACGGGGAAGGCATTATAACACAGAGGAGACAAGTGGTGATTCTATGACATCCTTCTACGCTGAGGGACAGTGACTGCAATGGGGTATGTGGTGGGGACTTGATAATAGGGGGAGTCTAGTAACCATAATGTTGCTCATGTAATTGTATATTAGTAATAGCAAAATAAAAAATAAATTAAATAAATTAATTAAATTTAAAAAGCTTCCAACAGGAGATTGGCTAAAGATGGGGGCATGAGAGTAAAGACAGAAACCTCCCAAAACCACACATAATATGAAAATATGGCAAATTCAACTAATCCTGAAAGAGCAACAGGAAAGAAGGCTGCAGCAGACTGTCTACACCTGGGGAATACAGCGGACCTCACAGAAAAGGGTAAAGTACCGAAGCTGTGATCCGGTGGGACCCAAGCCCTTCTCCCACCCCAGCACACCAGCAGGAGGAAGAGAAACAGAGCAGGGAGGGGGCAGAGGGCTAGGACTGCTGAACACCCAGCCCTGGAGATGTGCTCTGGGAGCTCAAACCTACATTACGTGGTGCTCTGGAGATAATTAGTGGGGTTGGAAAGCTAAGACAGGCAGAATGCTTGGAGATACTCAGATTCCAGCAGCTTGCATAGAACAGGTACCCAAAACTGGCCGCTCTGGGACAAAAGAAAGGCGGGTACTCCGAGAGACTTCCTAACAGTGAGAGGGCTAATAAAGGGGCCAGGATTGCTGCTCAGGACAAAGGAAAGGTGGGCAAAATTGTCCCGGTCACTCAGCCCAGCAGGTTAGGAATGTTCAGGAGCTTCAAGCACTCCAAGCCTCTGGCTGGCAATGCAGCTCCAAGGACCCCCACCGCAACAGCACCCTGCTGCTCCTTCCTCCCAGCAGGCAACGGCTCACAAACCAGCTGCCCCCACCACAGCACCAGCACAAGAAGAGAGTGGCACCACCTGCAGAAGCTAGAAGTGCAGAGCAAAGAGGCTCCTCCCTGTGCGCTTGGCCCACAGTCCCTGGCAGTGGAGGCAGGACTGCAGCTGGGAAACAAGAAAGAGCTCTTTCCTCCCAGCAGGCACCAGCACCACTGGCCTGCAACCCAAGCCATCACTCCAGGGGCTGAGCACCTCCAGAAAGTAGAGCTTCTGGGCACTAGTGGGCACCACATAAAAAAATGAAATGTCAAAGGAACCTGGTTCAAACCAAAATCCAACAAACACCAGAAACAGGGCCAGTTGAAACTGAACTCATCAACCTTCCTGAAAAAGATTTCAAAATAAAAATCATAAACATGTTCACAGAGCTACAGAAAAATATTCAGGACCTCAGGGAGGAATTCAAGCATAAGATACAAACTTACAAAATACAGTATCTGAAATGAAACATACAATGGAATGTTTAAAAACAGATTAGGTGAAGTAGAGGAGACAGTAAATGAAATAGAAATGAGAGAACAGGAATACAAAGAAACTGAAGCACAGAGAGAAAAAAGGATCTCTAGGAATGAAAGAATATTGAGAACAGTGTGTCCAATCGAAACAGAACAATTTGCATTAGGGGTACAAGAAGAGAGAGAAAAAGGGACAGAAAGTGTCTTTCAGGAGGTAATTGCTGAAAACTTCCCCAATCTGGGGAAGGAGATAGCCTCTCAGGCCATGGAGGTGCACAGATCTCCCAACACAAGGGACCCAAGGAAGAAAACACCAAGACATATACTTAAAATGGCAAAGGACAAGGACAGAGTATTAAAAGCAGCCAGATAGAAAAAAAAGATCACATACAAAGGAAAACCCATCAGGCTATCATCAGACTTCTCAGCAGAAACCTTACAGGCCAGAAGGGAGTGGCATGATGTATTTAATGCAATGAAACAGAAGGACCTTGAATGAAGAATACTCTACCCAGCAAGATGATTATTTGAATTTGAAGGAGGGATTAAACAATTTCCAGAGAAGCAAAAGTTGAGAGAATTTACCTCCCCAAAACCATCTCTACAGTGTATTTAGAGGGACTGCTATAGATGGAAGTGTTCCTAATGCTAAACACTGTCACCAGAGAAAATAAAACCACAGTAAAGCAGGTAGACAATTAATTACTAAGAAAATGCAAAATAAAATCAACTAACCCCAAAGTCAGTCAAGGGATAGACAAAGAGTATAAAATATGATACCTAAAATATAAAGAATGAAGGAGGAAGAAAAAGAAAAAAAAGAACCTTTCAATTGTGTTTGTAATAGCATACTAAGTGAGTTAATTAAGACTGATAGATAGTAAAGAAGTTACCCTTGAACCTTTGGTAACCACAAATCTAAAGCCTGCAAAGGCAATAAGTATATGCCTATTGATAATCACCCTAAATGTAAATAGTCTGAGTGCACTAATCAAAAGACATAGAGTTATTGAATGGATATAAAAGCAAGACCCATCTATATGCTGCCTACAAGAGACTCACTTCAAAACAAAGACATACACAGACCAAAAGTGAAGGGATGGAAAAAAATATTTCATGCAACTAATAGGGATAAAAAAACAGGAGTTGCAGTACATGTATCACACAAAGTAGATTTCAAAACAAAGAAAGTAACGAACGACACAAAGAAGGACATTACATAATGATAAAGGGGTCAGAGCAACAAGAGAATATAACCATTATAAATATATATGCACCCAACAAAGGAACACTTATATGTGAAACAAATACTAACAGAATTAAAGGGGAAAACAGAATTCATTTTAGGAGACTTCAACACACCACTCACTCCAAATGACAGATCAACCAGACAAAAAATAAGGAGACAGAGGCACTGAACAACAAATTAGAACAGATGGACCAACAGACATCTACAGAACTCTACACCCAAAAGCAGCAGGATACACATTCTTCTCAAGTGCACATGGAACATTGTCAAGAATAGATCATATACTAGGCCACAAAAAGAGTCAGTAAATTCAGGATTGAAATTGTACCAACCAGATTCTCAGAACACAAAGTTATGAAACTAAAAATAAATTATACAAAGAAAACAAAAAAGCCCACAAACACATGGAGACTTAAGATGATCCTAAATAATCAATGGATTGATGATGAAATAAAAACACAGATCAAGCAATATATGGAGACAAATGACAACAATAATTCAACACCACAAAATCTGTGGGACACAGCAAAGGCTGTGCTAGAGTGAAGTATATTGCAATACACGCTTACCTCAGGAAAGAAGAGCAATCCCAAATGAACAGTCTAAATTCACAATTAATTAAACTAGAAAAAGAAGAACAAAGGATGCCCAATATCAGTAGAAGGAGGGACATAATAAAGATTAGAGCAGAAATAAATAAAATTGAGAAGAATAAAACAGTAGAAAGAATACATGAAAGCAGGAGCTGGTTCTTTGAGAAAATTAACAAAATAGAGAAACCCCTAGCCATTCTTATCAAGAAAAAAAGAGAGTCTACACACATAAACAGAATAAGAAATGAGAAAGGAAAAAACTCTATGGACACCACAGAAATACAAAGAATTATTAAAGAATACTAGGAAAATTATATGCTAACAAATTGGATAACCTAGAAGAAATGGACAACCTTATAGAAAAATACAACCTTTCTAGGCTGACTCAGGAGGAAACAGAAAATATGAACAGACCAGTTATCAGCAACAAAATTGCACTGGTCATCAAAAAAACTACCTAAGAACAAAAGCCTGGACCAGATGGCTTCACTGCTGAATTTCATAAAACAGTTAGTAAAGACCTAATACCCAACCTCCTCAAAGATTTCCAAAAAGTAGAGGAGGAGGGAATACTTCCAAACACATTCTATGAGGCCACCATCACTCTAATACCAAAACCAGGCAAAGACACCACAAAATAAGAAAATGACAGACCAATATCCCTGATGAACGTAGATGCAAAATACTCAACAAAATATTAGCAAATCAAATTCAAGAATACATCTAAAAGATCATCCATCATGATCAAGTAGGATTTATTCCAGGGAAGCAAGGATGGTAATATAGTCAAAAATCCATCAAAATCATCCACCACATCAACAAAAAGAAGGACAAAAGCCACATGATCATCTCCACAGAGGCTAAAAAAGCATTTGACAAAATTCAACATCCATTCATGATTAAAAACTCTCAACAAAATGTGAAAAGAGTGTGAGTACCTCAACATACTAAAGGTCATATATGACAAACCCACAGCCAACATCATACTTAGCAACAAGAAGCTGAAAGCTGTTCCTTTAAGATTGAGGACAAGACAAGGATGCCCACTCTCCCCACTTTTATTCAACATAATACTGGAAGTCCTAGTCATGGCAATCAGACAATACAAAGAAATAAAAGGCATCCAGATTGGTAAGGAAGAGCTAATCTCACTGTTTGCAGATGACAAGATATTGTCCATAAAACCTCTACAGAATCCATCCCAAGACTACTGGAATTAATAACTTAATTCAGCAAAGTGGCAGGATACAAAACTAATACACAGAAATCCATTGCATTCCTATATACTAATGATGAACTAGCAGAAAGGAAATCAGGAAAAAAATTCCATTCACAATTGCATCAAAAAGAATAAAATACCTAGGAATAAACCTAACCAAGGAGGTGAAAGACCTATACCCTGAAAACTACAAGACATTCATAAGAGAAATTAAAGAAGACACCAATAAATGGAAATACATCCCATGCTCATGGATAGGAAGTCTGATTTTGGTTAACATCCAAAATATATAAAGAATTCACATGCCTCAGCACCCAAAAACCAAATAATCTGATAAAAAAATGGGCAGAGGATATGAACAGACACTTCTTCTAAGAAGAAATTCAGATAGCAAACAGGCATATGATAAGATGCTCCACATCGCTAATTATTCAGGAAATGCAAATTAAAACCACAGTGAGATATCACCTCACACCAGTTAGGATGGCCAACATCCAAAACAAGCAACAACAAATGCTGGCAAGGATGTGGAGAAAGGGGAACCCTCCTATACTGCTGGTGAGAATGTAAATTAGTTCAGTCATTGTGGAAAGCAATATGGAGATTCCTCAAAAAACTAAAAATAGAAATACCATTTTATCCAGGAATTCCACTCCTAGGAATTTACGTAAAGAATATAGTTTCTCAGATTCAAAAAGACATATGCACCCCTATGTTTGTTTCACCACTTCTTACAATAGCCAAGATATGGAAGCAATCTAAGTGTCCATCAGTAGATGAACGGATAAAGAAGAGGTGGTTCATATACACAATGGAATACTATTCAGCCATAAGAAAGAAACAAATCCTAACATTTGCAACAACATGGATGGAGCTGGAGGGTATTATGCTCAGTGAAATAAGCCAGATGGAGAAAGACAAGTACCAAATGATTTCCCTCATTTGTGGAGTATAATAAAGCAAAACTGAAGTGAACAAAACTCACAGACCCCAAGAAGGGACTACCAAAGGGGAGAGATGGGGGATGGTGGGTGGGGAGGGAGGAAAAGGGAATTGAGGGGTATTAAGATTGGTACGCATGGTGTGTGGAGGGTCAGAGGGAAGACAGTATAGCACAGAGAAGGCAAGTAGTGACTCTGTGGCACCTTACTACACTGATGGACAGTGACTTCAATGGGCTATGGTGGGGACTCGATAATATGGGTGAATGCTGTAACCACAATGTTTTTCATGTGAAACCTTCATAAGAGTGTATATCAATGATACCTTAATAAAAAAATGCTAATTAAAGCGTGTCATAATGGATTTTTTTAACTGTATGTTTACAAAGAGATATATCTTAATTATAAATGCTTAGCATGATGCCTAGCATATGGTGTCCCCAAAAGAGAGCTGGTAGTGGAAACTTTAATTAATATGATTGTGAGCTTAAGTACCACTTTCCCAAGGAACCAGGATGAAAGCTCTTCAGAAGACGTATAAAAGAAGACATAGCTAGTTTACAATCATGCCAATAATTGGTCCACAGAATAGACATCGAAAGTTCTTTTCATGGAGTCACAATATGAGTTGAAACCAAATATTACCTGCTGTGCTTTAAAAAAAAAAAGTAAGGTATTGTATTATATCAATGCAATTTTACACTGTATTCAAACAACTGACTTATGCATATTGAGAATTTGGAGGAAGTGTGAGCATTTATAGCTTTTAATCACTTCATCAAAACAAGGAGTCATTTTTTTGTTTGTTTGTTTTCTTATCTAGCTAACTTTAAAGCACTCAGGGGCCTATATGGTGACAGTTCAAAGTAAACTACTGCTCCAGGTGTTTGAAGCTTATTTTATATTCCAGTATTAATGCTTCAAAGGTAATAGACAGTTGGTAAATAGTTTTTTGCCCATGCAAATGTAATTATACTTACAAAAAGTTTCTATTTTTTCTGTAGGAAATTTTAGAATTAAGTATTTAAAATTTTGAAGAGTCTTTTTTTATTTTTATTTTGAAAAAATTCAAATGACAGAAAACCTATAGAAAGATTGCATGAACAGAACAATGAACTCTTCACGTGGAGTCCCCAGTTTCTAACATTTTGTCACATCTGCTGTGTATCCTTTCTCACTCTCTCTCCCTCTCACACACACACACACACACACACACACACACACACACACACACACACAAGTTACTATTTTGCTGAGCCTTTTGAGATTAAAGACATTATTATTCTTTACCTCTAAGTATTCCAGGTTGTATCTAGTAAGAACGAGGACATTTTCTTGCAAACACATAATCTAATTATCAAATTCAGGACATTGAAAATTGATACACTAGTATTGTATATTGTATATTTGAAATTTATTAAGAGTAGATCTTAAAAGTTCTCATCACAAGAAAAACAAATTTGTAACTGTGTGGCTGATACAAGGCTTATTGTGGTGATCATTTCACAGTATACACAAATATCAAATCCCTATGTTCTACCCCTGAAACATGGTATATGTCAATCGTATCTAAATGTCTTAATTTTAAAAATTGATATGCTGTTAACTAGTGGAGTTAATATTAAATTTTTTGAAATCTAGCTCACGTGTGGTATCTTCAGGGTAACATTACCTGACCCCCCTTTTCCCCTGATCATTTTTGGATCTTCTCTCCCATCTCTTTACTTTCCATGTGATTTTAGTGTCATGCTTGTCACAGTCCCATTGATTTCCTGCATCTTCTCTCCTATCAGACCATGGCATTTGGGAGGGCAGAAGCCAGTTTGATTTATTTTGTGTCACCAGTGCCCAGCACAGGGCCACGCACTAGCAGGATACTCCAGAAATGTCTTCTGGATAAGTGATATGAATGCATTACACATATGTGGTCTGTTTCTTTGTTTCTTTGTCAGTCTATTTGTTCATTTTTATTTAAAATTCTATCTTTCTAGCTTCTTTCCAGTCACCTGCTACAGCCAGAAAAACAGTTACATTCTAAAACTAATAATACCTCTGAAGGTATAAGAATCAAATATATGGAGACTTCCGGGAAGATGGTGACGTGAACAGACAGGCAGAAAAATTCCTCCCAACATTAAATTTATTCACGAAAACACAGCAAATACAATTATTCCTAAAAGAGAGACCAGAATACACAGGAAAGCGCACAGCGTGCAGCTACACCTGGGAGTGGACTCGGTACCCCGCGAGGCGGTCATAAAGAGCCCAGCTGACATACGTGGCAACTACCAGCAACCAATTCCATAGCCATGAAAAGACAGAGGAATATGGTACAGACAAAGCTTCAGACCCAGACAACCCCAGAGAGGGAACCTGAAGGGATGGACATGCACAGTCTTCCTGAAAAAGAATTCAGAATAAAAGTCATAGCCATGCTAATGGAGCTACCGAGAAATGTGCAAGAGATGAGGGAGAAAGTGAGGGAAGTGAGGAAAGAATATGCAGAAATGAGACGAGCCATCGACGGGCTTAACAGCAGACTGGATGAGGTCTCAGAGACTGTTAATGGATTAGAAAATAGAGAACAGGAATACAGAGAAGCTGAGGCAGAGAGAGATAAAAGGATCTCTAGGAATGAAAGAATATTAAGAGAACTGTGTGACCAATCCAAACGGAACAATATTCGCATTATAGGAGTACAAGAGGAAGAAGAGAGAGAAAAAAGGATAGAAAGTGTCTCTGAAGAAATAATTGCTGAAAACTTCCCTACACTGGGGAAGAAAATAGTCTCGCAGTCCATGGAAGCGCACAGATCTCCCAACACAAGGGACCCAAGGAAGACAACACCAAGACACATAATAATTAAGATGGCAAAGGTCAAAGATAAAGACAGAGTATTAAAGGCAGCTAGAGAGAGAAAAAAGATCACCTACAAAGAAAACCCATCAGGCTATCATCAGATTTCTCAACAGAAACCTTACAGGCCAGAAGAGAATGGCATGATATATTAAACGTAATGAAACAGAAGGGCCTCGAACCAAGAATATTGTATCCAGCACGATTCTCATTTAAATATGACGGAGGGATTAAACAATTTCCAGACAAACGAAAGTTGAGAGAGTTTCCCTCTCATCAACCACCACTACAATTTGCCTCTCATAAACCACCACAAACGGACTGCTCTAGAGTGAAGCACCCCTAAGGTTAAAAAGATGTCACCAGAGAAAATAAAATCATAGCAAAGAAAGAAGACCATCCAAATACTAACTAAAGGCAAAGAATAAAACACCCAATATATATAAAAAATGGAGGAGGAAGAATAGGAAGGGAGAAATAAACAAACATCAGACGGCGTCCACAATAACTTAACAAGAAAGTTAAGTTAGATTCTTAGATAATAAAGAAGCAACCCTTAAACCTTTGGTAACCACGAATCTAAAGCCAGCAATGGCAATAAGTACATATCTATCAATAATCACCCTAAATGTAAATGGACTGAATGCACCAATCAAAATACACGGAGTAAGAGAGTGGATAAAAAAGCAAGACCCATCTATATGCTGCTTACAAGAGACTCACCTCAAACCCAAAGATATACACAGACTAAAAGTGAAGGGATGGAAAAAGATATTTCATGCAAACAACAAAGAGAAAAAAGCAGGTGTTGCACTACTTGTATAAGACAAAATAGACTTCAAAACGAAGAAAGTAGCAAGAGATAAAGAAGGACATTACATAATGATAAAGGGGTCAGTCCAACAAGAAGATATAACCATTATAAACATATATGCACCCAACACAGGAGCGCCAACATATGTGAAACAAATACTAACAGAATTGAAGGAAGAAATAGACAACAATGCATTCCTTTTAGGAGACTTCAACACACCACTCACTCCAAAGGACATATCAACCAGACACAAAATAAGTAAAGACACAGAGGCACTGAACAACACACTAGAACAGATGGACCTAACAGATATCTACAGAACTCTGCACCCAAAAGCAACAGGATACACATTCTTCTCAAGTGCACATGGAACATTTTCCAGAATAGACCACATACTAGGCCACAAAAAGAACCTCAGTAATTTCGGAAATATTGAAATCCTACCAACCAACTTCTCAGACCACAAAGGTATAAAACTAGAAATAAATTTTAGAAAGAAATCAAAAAGGCTCACAAATACATGGAGACTTAACAACATTCTCCTAATTAATCAATGGGTTAATGACTAAATCAAAACAGAAATCAAAGAATATATGGAGACTAATGACAACAACAACACAAAGCCACAACTTCTGTGGGATGCAGCAAAGGCAGTTCTAAGAGGAAAGTATATTGCAATCCAGGCCTATTTAAAGAAGGAAGAGCATTCCCAAATGAACAGTCTAAAGACACAATTATTGAAATTGGAAAAAGAAGAACAAAGGAGGCCCAAAGTCACCAGAAGGAGGGAAATAATAAAGATCAGAGAAGAAATAAATAAAATTGAGAAGAATAAAACAGCAGAAAAAAATCAATGAAACCAAGAGCTGGTTCTTTGAAAAAATAAACAAAATAGATAAACCCCTAGCCAGACTCATTAAGAGAAAAAGAGAATCTACACACATAAACAGAATCACAAATGAGAAAGGAAAAATAACGACGGACCCCACAGAAATACAAAGAATTATAAGAGAATATTATGAGCATCTGTATGCTAACAAGCTGGAAAACCTAGAAGAAATGGACAACTTTTTAGAAAAATACAACCTTCCAAGACTGACCAAGCAAGAAACAGAAAAACTAAACAGACCAATCACCAGCAACGAAATTATATCGGTAATCAAAAAACTACCCAAGAACAAAACCCCCGAACCTGATGGGTTCACCTCTGAATTCTACCAGACATATAGAGAAGAAATAACACCCATTCTCCTTAAAGTTATCAAAAAACTAGAAGAGGAGGGAATACTTCCAAACTCTTTCTATGAAGCCAGCATCACTCTAATACCAAAACCGGGCAAAGACCTCACCAAAATAGAAAATTACAGACCAATATCCCTGATGAGCATAGATGCAAAAATACTCAACAAAATATTAGCAAACTGAATTCAAAAATACTTCATGAGGATCATACACCATGATCAAGTGGGATCCATCCCAGGGATGCAAGGATGGTACAACATTCGAAAATCCCTCAACATCATCCACCACATCAACAAAAAGAAGAACAAAAACCACATGATCATCTCCATAGATGCTGAAAAAGCATTTGACAAAATTCAGCATCCATTCATGATTAAAACTCTCAACAAAATGGGTATGGATGGCAAGTACCTCAACATCGTAAAGGCTATATATAACAAACCCACAGCTAACATCATACTTAACAGCGAGAAGCTGAAAGCTTTTCATCTAAGATCGGGAACAAGACAGGGATGCCCACTCTCTCCACAGTTATGCAACATAGTACTGGAGGTCCTAGCCACGGCAATCAGACAAAACAAAGATATACAAGGCATCCAGATTGGCAAAGAAGAAGTCAAATTGTCACTATTTGCAGATGACATGATACTGTACATAAAAAACCCTAAAGACTCCACTCCAAAACTACTAGAACTAATATCTGAATTCAGCAAAGTTGCAGGATACAAAATTAACACACAGAAATCTGTTGCTTTCCTATACACTAATGATGAACTAACAGAAAGAGAAATCAGAAAAACAATTCCATTCACAATTGCATCGAAAAGAATAAAATACCTAGG
>JAQQAC010004068.1:18543043-18677639 GCA_029783875.1 Phataginus tricuspis
AAAGACACAATTATTGAAATTGGAAAAAGAAGAACAAAGGAGGCCCAAAGTCACCAGAAGGAGGGAAATAATAAAGATCAGAGAAGAAATAAATAAAATTGAGAAGAATAAAACAGCAGAAAAAAATCAATGAAACCAAGAGCTGGTTCTTTGAAAAAATAAACAAAATAGATAAACCCCTAGCCAGACTCATTAAGAGAAAAAGAGAATCTACACACATAAACAGAATCACAAATGAGAAAGGAAAAATAACGACGGACCCCACAGAAATACAAAGAATTATAAGAGAATATTATGAGCATCTGTATGCTAACAAGCTGGAAAACCTAGAAGAAATGGACAACTTTTTAGAAAAATACAACCTTCCAAGACTGACCAAGCAAGAAACAGAAAAACTAAACAGACCAATCACCAGCAACGAAATTATATCGGTAATCAAAAAACTACCCAAGAACAAAACCCCCGAACCTGATGGGTTCACCTCTGAATTCTACCAGACATATAGAGAAGAAATAACACCCATTCTCCTTAAAGTTATCAAAAAACTAGAAGAGGAGGGAATACTTCCAAACTCTTTCTATGAAGCCAGCATCACTCTAATACCAAAACCGGGCAAAGACCTCACCAAAATAGAAAATTACAGACCAATATCCCTGATGAGCATAGATGCAAAAATACTCAACAAAATATTAGCAAACTGAATTCAAAAATACTTCATGAGGATCATACACCATGATCAAGTGGGATCCATCCCAGGGATGCAAGGATGGTACAACATTCGAAAATCCCTCAACATCATCCACCACATCAACAAAAAGAAGAACAAAAACCACATGATCATCTCCATAGATGCTGAAAAAGCATTTGACAAAATTCAGCATCCATTCATGATTAAAACTCTCAACAAAATGGGTATGGATGGCAAGTACCTCAACATCGTAAAGGCTATATATAACAAACCCACAGCTAACATCATACTTAACAGCGAGAAGCTGAAAGCTTTTCATCTAAGATCGGGAACAAGACAGGGATGCCCACTCTCTCCACAGTTATGCAACATAGTACTGGAGGTCCTAGCCACGGCAATCAGACAAAACAAAGATATACAAGGCATCCAGATTGGCAAAGAAGAAGTCAAATTGTCACTATTTGCAGATGACATGATACTGTACATAAAAAACCCTAAAGACTCCACTCCAAAACTACTAGAACTAATATCTGAATTCAGCAAAGTTGCAGGATACAAAATTAACACACAGAAATCTGTTGCTTTCCTATACACTAATGATGAACTAACAGAAAGAGAAATCAGAAAAACAATTCCATTCACAATTGCATCTAAAAGAATAAAATACCTAGGAATAAACCTAACCAAGGAAGTGAAAGACCTGTACTCTGAAAAATACAAGACACTCCTAGGAGAAATTAAAGAGGAAACTAACAAATGGAAATGCATCCCATGCTCTTGGCTAAGTAGAATAAATATTGTCAAAATGGCTATACTACCTAAAGCAATCTACAGATTCAACGCAATCCCTATCAAACTACCAACAGCTTTCTTCAATGAACTGGAACAAATAACTCAAACATTCATATGGAACCAGAAAAGACCCCAAATAGCCAAAGCAATTCTGAGAAGGAGGAATCAAACAGGGGGAATTACGCTCCCTGACTTCAAATTCTACTACAAAGCTGCAGTATTCAAGACAATTTGGTACTGGCACAAAAACAGACCCACAGACCAGTGGAACAGAATAGAAACTCCAAACATTAACCCAAACATTTACAGTCAATTAATATTTGATAAAGGAGCCTTGAATATACAATGGGGAGATGACAGCCTCTTCAGCAGCTGGTGTTGGAAAAACTGGACAGCTACATGTAAGAGAATGAAACTGGACTACTGTCTAGCCCCATACACAAAGGTAAACTCAAGGTGGATCAAAGACCTGAATGTAAGTCATGAAACCATAAAACTCTTAGAAAAAAACATAGGCAAAAATCTCTTGGACATAAACATGAGTGACTTCTTCATGAACATATCCCCCCGGGCAAGGGAAACAAAAGCAAAAATGAACAAGTGGGACTATATCAAGTTGAAAAGCTTCTGTACAGCAAAGGACACCATCAGTAGAACAAAAAGACATCCTACAGTATGGGAAAATATATTCATAAATGATGCATCTGATAAGGGGTTGACATCCAAAATATATAAAGAACTCATGCACCTTAACAAACAAAAAGCAAATAATCCAATTAAGAAATGGGCAGAGGACATGAATAGACACTTCTCTAAAGAAGAAATTCAGATGGCCAACAGGCACATGAAAAGATGCTCCACATCGCTGGTCATCAGAGAAATGCAGATTAAAACCACAATGAGATATCACCAGTGAGGATGGCCAACATCCAAAACACAAACAACAACAAATGTTGGCAAGGATGTGGAGAAAAGGGAACCCTCCTACACTGCTGGTGGGAATGCAAATTAGTTCAACCATTGTGGAAAGCAGTATGGAGGTTCCTCAAAAAACTCAAAATAGCAATACCATTTGACCCAGGAATCCCACTCCTAAGAATTTACCCTTAGAATGCAGCAGCCCTGTTCCAAAAAGACAGATGCACCCCTATGTTTATTGCAGCACTATTCACAATAGCCAAGAAATGGAAGCAACCTAAGTGTCCATCAGTAGATGAATGGATTAAGAAGAGGTGGTACATATACACAATGGAATATTATTCAGCCATAAGAAGAAAACAAATCCTACCATTTGCAACAACATGGATGGAGCTAGAGGCTATTATGCTCAGTGAAATGAACCAAGCCGAAAAAGACAAGTACCAAATGATTTCACTCATATGTGGAGTATAAGAACAAAGAAAAAAACTGAAGGAACAAAACAACAGCAGACTCACAGAACCCAAGAACGGACTAATAGTTACCAAAGAGAAAGGAACTGGGAAAGATGGGTGGAAAGGGAGGGATAAGAGGGTAAAAGGGGCATTACGATTAGCAGATGTAATGTTGGGGGCCACAGGGAGGGCTGTTCAACTCAGAGAAGACAAGTAGTGACTCTACAGCATCTCACTACGCTGATGGACAGTGACTGTAATGGGGTTGGTGGGGGGGACCTGATGAAGAGGGTAGTTAATCACCATAATATTGCACATGTAATTGTAGGTTAATGATACCAAAATAAATTGTAAATAAAAAAATAAAATAAAATAAAAAAGAATCAAATATATTCTCTTCAGAATTATAAGACATATGATTATGTATCAATCAAATAAAAATGGAGGTCAAAATTAATATTTGTGATATATACACAGTAGGCTTCAAATTTTAAATAACTCTTCCTTCCCTATCCTTTTCACACAATCACAAACTAAATTAGAAAAAGGATTGGAAGGGTACAGAAGAAGAGGAGAAAAGTTTGCTACCATTTAGTAATAAAAGCTAGACTTGGGTCAACAGAGCTGTCATTTAGAAGAGAGCTATACCGACTATGTATGACTAAAGAGAAAAGAAATATTAAAAAGCACCTTCCATCTACCCCAGTATCTTCTAGATCTAAAGATGTCATCAATGAATTTTCATTGAATGTCTTGTATTGTCCAATTCTCTCACTTCAGTCACATACTTTATCTTCCTTTATCTTCACAGCAAACCTGCAGCATGTTGCCATTATCAGCCCTTTCTATAAATAAAACTCAGGTTTAGAGATGCTAACTAACTGGCATGCAGCCACAGAAGTACTATGCATTTCACTGAGTCTAAGTCAGCTTTGGTCACAAGACTCACAATTATTTCATGTCCCAATAAGAAAACAGTGCTGAAAGTTAAAATATGCAAAAATGTCATTGGTTTTAAAATGCATCTCAATTTTCCACAAGTTAAATGTGTCTTCAAATGGATGAAATAAGATAAGTGATCGAGCTGGGACTTGAGCACCAGCGTGTTCGTCTTCCAGCTCAGTGAAAAGTCTGCTCCTACTTGCCAGGGAGGCTGATGGGGGATACTGATGATTCTTAAGGCTGGGTAGCTTTGAAGGATAAGTGGCATTTCTGAACATCCAGCAGGGTGGAAAAGATCAGGGTTTGCCATCCAGAAATTATGAGCATTCCATGCCTCACATTTGTAAGGCTTGAAAGAAGACACAGAGAAAGGCACAGAGGTGAGATATCATTCTGTCAATATTCACCACAACATCACAGAGCTTCAGGCAATGGATCTTGCACCTGAAAGCCTGAACACAGAAAGGTTCAGAGACTCACTCAGTAGTACAATGCATCGGGAAGAATCTAAATTAAAATGCAGAGCTTTTCACCCCCAGGCCTGCATGGAGTCCACTCTGGCATGCTGCTCTCCCTGCACAACTGTGATTCTTGCTGAATAATTGAAGCCCGGGCTTTGTCCATATCAGGGATATTACTGTTTGATTTTGTGGTCCCAAAGGGACTGCTGCAAACAGCTGATGCCTCTGCTGGTACTGAAACTGCTACTCAATGTGGGAATTTTCCTGGTTTCCTACTGGAAAATTCTCCAGGCATCCCACTGGAAGTGGGGCTTCTTAGAGGTGAAAAATAAAGTGCAGGAGTGTATGGGTGGGGAGGGCAGGAGGTTAGTGAGATGCTTTTCTGCAAGGCAAAATTGCATCTGAGCAATAAATTGTACAATTAATTATAAATGGAATAACCCAGCCCCTAAAGAATTGAGATAATGCAGAATAAGTTCCTGCTAATGGAAAGATGTGAATTTTAATATGCACACTATACAAGGGTAATGCTGTTCATGTGCAAGTGCAAGAACCTACCCCATTCCCCATACTTCACCCTAAACCAAAAGGAAAAGAATCGCAGGGGCTGAGATACAAAAGATAACTTCTTCAATCCCCAGATATGAACTGACAAATGAAAAAGACTGTTTGGAAAGCCATCATATAAGACCTGTGATCTCAGCCTGAAAATTCCCCACCTGGGTCACAGAGCGAAGGGCGGTGAGAAGTCCAACACTCACAGAAATGCTGTCGATCAAATCTCTATGATTTTATTATATCCACAAAAAGTTCGACCTAGAGACACAGAGATTGAATGAGCTGCCTTAACAGAGACGCATACACTTGAGTTCATCAAAATTCCGGATTGGGGCAACAGAACGCAAACAAAACATCTCTTTCTATTCGGTGGTGAAGAACTTAAGGGGAAAATGGAATTACAAAGAAGCGCCAACACCTGAGACTCCTAAAGCCGAACAAAGCCCATCCCCCACACTCACCTTTTCCCTCTATTATCTCAAGGCCATCAGCGAAGTACAGAATTACATACAAACATTGCTTATATATCAAAAAAGGAAGCTTTAAATTGTCCTTTAAAGATAGTAGCTATGTGGGGTTAATAAATGTGAAACTCGTGACAAATTCATTTGATGGATGACCCAAATGAAAAAGCAAGAGTGCGAAGATGCTGGGATCTGAAGCTCTGATTTCTGTGGAAGGAGGAAACCTGAATTCGAAGCAAAAGAGAAATGGATTCAAATCCAATCTCTAGCATTTCCCGCTGTGTGACGCCTGGCCCCTCATTCGCCCACTCAGCCTCAGCACCCTCGTGACACGGTGGAGGAAAAGGTGCCCGGGCACATTCTCACTGAGAGAGGAAAATGCAGCGGTGAAAACTCTTAGCAGAGTGCCTGCAACTCAGTAAAGGAGAGTGGAATATTAATCTGGTAGCCAAAACGAAATTTCTTTTCCAGACAGCAAAAAGCACAGTCTGAGGGTCAGCCTGGAACAAGAGTCATTTAGCTCAAAATATCACCCAGACAAGGTCTTTCTCATTTGCTGGAAGGCAAACGATGAGCTTCTTGAAGGCAAAGGTTATTTTTATTTTATTTTATTTCATTTTATTTTATTTTTTATCTGTCTGGTTTTGGTTTGGATTTGGTTATGTTTTTGTTGGTGTTTGATGGTTTGTTTTGGTTTCGTTTTTTGGGGGGTGGGTGGTCCCTGTCAGATGTTAGGTGCATGATAGGTATTTGTTGAATGGAATTAAAAGAGGGAACAATTTGGTCAGGACCTTGCCTTCCCTGTAATATACTGTATTCCCGGGAGTTATTGAAATGCTATGCATATGTTACATTTTCAGTGAATATTTGTTGTATGGCTGAATACCAGTTTTTAAAACAGGAATTATCATGTTCTTTCCCTATTACATTTTTATATTACCTTACTGAATTTCATTTTCACTACCAGGGCCCTCTCCCTTTACAGCAGTTATGGCCTCTCTATAGTGAAATAGACAATCCAGACCCAGTCTGACTTTCAGGATTAAAACTTCATTGTCTTGCCAATATCACAAAACTGTCCACATCGTACAATATTTTGTCCAAGTGTCTCCCAATTCTTTTCACCATAACAATGTCCCTGAGCTACTACATTATGTAACCAGCCCCATAAAAGTCCCAAAGCATCTGATCCTCCCAACCTCTTGACCCAAATCCACAACTTAATCTGTTTCCTCACCCAGCATCCATCTCCACACTTAAATAACAATAACACATGGCAAAGAAGGACAAAAGAACTCCCACCTTAATTGCGCCGTAGTCACAAGAGAGGCTCTCAGAATTAGAAGTCTGAGTCTAAAGGGAAGGCCAAACGCCTCTGACGAGTTTTCCTTCCATGAGGAAATAGAGGGTGTCAGAGAAAAGCCATCACTAGTTACTTATTAGTGGTGACCCTGGGAAAGTTACTGAACTGCTCTCTGTCTCCAGTTCTTCTTAAATTTAAGATGATGATAGCAGCTATCTCATAGGGTTCTTATAAGATAAAATGACATTTATCTTTTAAAATACTTAGAACAAGGTATTCAGTAAGCTCTGTTGAATAGATGGTGTCTTGCTAATGGGTTTCAGCCCTGGCAATTTAACTATGGATTCCGTGAGACCGAGGAATGACCATGGAATGTTCTTGCCGTCAAAGGGTTTATTACCTGGCTTGTTCTCCCAGCAACAGGTTGGGCACCAGAATTATGTCTGCAACCAATAGTCTTCAGGTCTGTACTCCTCCTCCGTCTCTGCCTCTGCCTCGAGCACTGGGGCGGAACTCTTTATACAGTGACTCAGTCAATAATAGCTTATTGCCTACAAGTGTGGAAGCAGTAGCCTAGCAGGAGGCCAGTTACACCACCAGGTAGTCTAGGTTCAGGTGAGGCTCCTGGCCATAGGAACTTCCATTTTCCCCACAGATGGTTGTTTCATTTGTTTTAATGTTGGAGAAGGCTTCTAATCAATGAGAAAGTGGTGGAAGGTCTTGGCAGTTGTCTCCTAAGCCATGATGTTTGCAACTGCACAAAATCACTCCGTCCATGCAGAGGAACAAGAGAGAGGCAAGGTCTGCACAAGGCCGTGTGTGAAAGACACGTGAGGTGTCTTGCCAATGGGTGTCAGCCCAGGGCAAGCTCACTATGGTTTCAGTGAGACCGAGGAATGACAATGGAATGTTCTTGGGATGATAGTGTTTATATCTAGCTTTATTTCCATGGTAGCAGATCAATCACTAGAATCCTGTCCACTCAGAGTGAGTCTGCATGCAGCAAGCTAGTCCCTGCCTCTGGGCCTCTCTGCCTGCACAGCTGTCCTCTGGGCCTCTCTGCCCTCAGAGCCATCTCAGTCTCTGTCCTCAACGCTGCTACCACTCCACTGTCTGCTCTCCCGCATCCGTGCAGCAGCTGTGCGGCCATGCCACCGTGTCACCCAGAGCACTGGGCAGAGCTCTTTATATAAAGTCCATAGCAATGTGTTGCCCGCACGTGTGTAGTGAGCTAGTTGACCAGGGCCAGGTGAGAATCCTGGCCACAGGAACCTTCACTTCATACACACAAGGATACTCAGCATCCCTCACCCAGGACTAAATGAGCAATGTCTGCTTCTTTACCAATTACGGCTCTGATTCCACATTCGTCTCCTTCCTCCTGGATAAAACATGACCAATATATCCAATCAGCAAACGGACAGCGCCCCATCCAAAACTGGTCTCTTCTTCTTTAAACTCTCCATAGAGTTTTCTGGCACCAGCTTAAATCCTAACCACGGCCCTCTGGGTCGCCTCTGCGTTCTCCAAGGGCACCAGGACCACCAGCTGCAGCCTGCTGACCTCTGACCTTGGCTTGGCCCTCCAGGCGCTCCTGGAGTTCTTTGCCTGATGGGCCGCAGAGTAGTAATACCTATAACAGCCACAGAGCCAACCGCTTTCACTTACGAGTGTTCACTGTGTGCCACAGACCTTCTGAAGTGCTTTACACATGTTAACATTTAATCCTCACAACAATGTTCCGGACTTAGAGAAGGAAACTCACTTCAGTGAGCAGAGAAGTCAGAATTCAAACCAGGTCCATCTAACAGAGTTACGCTCTCAGCCCCTGCGTTCCACTGCTTCCCTGAACAGAGGGCAGGCTGAATACCCTGTCCTTTAAGTTGGAATTGAGCACAGCTCACCCCAGTTCTGCTTTATTATTGCCCAGCTCATATTGATTGTCAAAGGGATAAGAAAGAGAAAAAGGGGATGCATCATCTCCTCAAATGGAGTTTAGCTTCATTTTGCATTTGTGTCCTTATAAACTTGAAACCAGGCCTATTGGTGTTAATTTGGGAGCTGAGAACAGCTTCTCGGGTAAGGAAGCAGGGTGGCACAGAGGAAGGAGACAGCGTGGGCTGTAAACTCCAGGACATCTGAGCTCAGTCTGGCTGCAACCCTTCTAATAGCGTGGACTTTAGGCAATTTACTTAACACCTCTGAAGTCTAGCTTCCTATTCTGTAAAATGGGTGCAAAAATGCCTACCTCCATGGGAGGCAGTAAAGTGCCTGATTAATAAATGCATTGGATATATGAAAGCTATTATTGCTACTGTCTCGGAAAGGGGTGGATCTCTGCACCTGCAAAGGGGACTCTCAATGCCTCACATATCCTGAGAAATCATAAAAGGCCCAGAGGGCTCCTTTTCAAGGCTACTGAAAGTCACAGAGGCCATCAGAATCAGGAATGAATGGACGGGAAGAAAGCAAGAAGACGGGCTGTTTCACAATGAGGGAAGATGTTTTTTGAGATCCTTTGCCTACTCATCCTAGAAGCCAACGGTGTAGAGAAACAAATGAAAAATGTTCTAGTTTCAGGACATTCTAATTTTTAGAAACTATAAGAGTTCAGACCCAGAGGGACATCAATTCACATCTACTGGACAACAAATTTTCATCTCTGTGGTAATCCAGGACTTCATAGACAGGCTTCTGAAAAAGGATGGAAAAAAAAAAATATATATATATATATACACACATACCTACGTATACATGTACATCAGAAAAGAAAGCTATAATTACTATCAGTAAATGAACAAATTCCCTGTATTTGCCACAAATCTCTCTTTAATGAACTGCAACCTATTCATTAAACGGCAGGAAAAAATATGAGGACAGGATATGGGAAAGGGTGGAGTATAGGGGCAGGAGACAGGGTAGAAGAAGTCACTTTATATCTGAAATGATGCAGTAAGACACAAATACAATCAAAGGGGTTAATCTAATCCCTTTGTGAAGCACTGAGTCAGAGAACAAGACAAAAACAAACCTGTGATCTGGAACTTCCCAAGCCCCCACTCGGGGGGATTAATGAGGAGTACACGGCTGTGAAATTACGTGCCCTCTGAATCAGGAAAATGGTCCTACTGGTGCATGACCTTGAAATGAGGGGATGCAAACTTCACCTGATCCACAATTACCAAGGCCCAAAAGGAGGGGTTTGGGGAGTGGGGACAAGACGTGGAGAAGAGGCTGCGTGAATGTTCAGAATGTGACAACCCACAAATCTCAACCAACCCGAGGCTTGAAGGGGGATCTAAATGCAGCATGAAAGATTCAGAGGACTTTAAAAGGACGTGGGCATTTGTGTGGAAGCATTAGGAGGCAGGCCTGTCTTCTTTATTTACGTGAAGTAGATATTTTGTGGCTGTTGTTGTGGACTTAGTGATGTTTGTCTCTGTTCAGTTTTCCCTTTGCAATGAAAAATTGTTGGGAGATGATTTCTAGTCTTAGCTGCTTTACATGACAGTATTATCAAGGATTCATCAAGAGGCCATCTGTCGAATTTATGAAAAAAAATATGCAAAAACAAAACAGATGAAAAGGAAAGAGCAAGACAGACTGGTCCAGGGGAAGATAGATGTGGCAGCATGTGCCTCCGTGTGAAAATTACAACATTTAAATACTGCAGAATAAATTACTGTGCCGAAAATCAGTGATGCTCTCCCACTCTAGATGCTACCCTTACCATAAGAGCATAATGAAATATATCACATATCAAATCACCCTTTCCTCAGGCTATTATTATATTCTAATGAAAAATTAGGGAAGGAGAGACACATAAACCTCAAATGGGAGGGATGAAAATGAGCCAGAGTGGATTTGCTTTAGTATTGAGCCAGGAGAAGCTTCTCCAAAATGCACAGTCCATATGGAAATAAGAGCTTTTCTCCCCTATTTATTAGAAAGTCAATAAAATAAATTACAGATTGTGTGAAGAACTGAAATAATATATATTAAAATGACAATGAGGCTGGCCAAGTTTACACCCAAATTAGATGGGCTGTAAAAAAACGATGTATTTCAGAAAGGAAATGGGAAGGAGCCTGAGGATATGGAAAAATGACCAGAGCTGCGGTGTTGCCCCCTGCAGGTGAGACACAGAAGCACATGCATACACTGTCACCAGCTCTGGAGGGCAAAGACCCAGGGGCAGCTCTGCCAGATCTGAGCACTGTGGGGACAGACCACAGCAAGGGGGTAACTCCCTTTGGAGCCTCTTTGCAGCCCCTGACTTTCATAGCCTCTGCCTCCTGCCCCTCCACCCACCCCCACCACCCCCAGTCCTCCTAGAATTTAATCTATAGGAAAACTTCCGTTCTGGTGCCTTAAGATGCAGTGTTGCTAAATGATGTATTGAAGTATAATGCTCCAAACACACAATAACGATAATAGCTGGCACAGGCCCCTACATTTCAAAAGAATGGAAGGAAAAGAGCAAAGTCCTACCTCACCAAGAGTCAGTGAGGGTAGTAAGTGCACAATGGATACCCGTGAACAATAATAGCTAACTCTAGTCTAAGTGTTGGGCCCTGATTAACAGGTCTCACCCTCGCACTGACCCTAGCAGACAACTTCTATTTATCATCATTCCTCATTTTACAGATAGACAAGTTGAAGCACAGAGAGATGTTAAGTATTCCATCCAACAATCATATAGCTGTGGTGCAAGGATTCAAAGCCAGTTTGTCTGGTCCCGATCACATGCTCCAACCTGCCAGGCTGTAATGCCTCCTATCAGGAAGGCATTTGAGGTGCCTCGTTTATTTAGTTTGAAATGTTACAAATTCTTCAATCCAAGAAATATAAAAATAAAGACTATCCCCATGAAACTAGGTTGAACCATATCATCCCTCAGACTGTTGGCAAGCCACACTCCAGAACAACCCTGGCTTGCCCTCTTACTCTGCCCCCTTCCTGGTAAGTAGAGGACACATATTTAAAAACATTCCTTTCCATCTATTATGAGACTAAATAGCATAGAGTGATAATAATAAATACAAAGAATAGTATGTCAATGAAAGATGGAAGGTGAGAAGTAAAGCCCAAAGGTCTGGTTTAAAGGAATTACTGGAACTACAGTAGGTCTTTCCAGCACGCTCTCCACTTTTACTTTACTGGCTGGGAAGTCCTGACATGCATCACATCTATGATATATAAGAGCTTGTAGAAATGTTATCTGATCTACAGTGAACATCTGACTGAAGATTTCGCATCTGAACTAAGCATCATGTGTATTTATTAAACTAAAGGTTTGCAGGAGAATAACACTATTTTGGAAGTGAAAAATAATTTCAGCATTCAAGATATGGAAATAACATTATAAAGCCTACATGAGACTACATCCTCTGTGCTGGACTGTGTAAGACATTCAAGTTGAAATTATCTTCTACTTATACTTTAAAGTAAACAGAAAGTTGACTGACTGTAATTCAGCACCTTATTTTCAACTTGACTTTCACTTTCTATGTATTAGGATTATTTCTAAATAAACACAGGAGTAAATTAATTCAAGAAGTTTGCTGGTCTCAGTTCCCCTGGTTCTGATGACAATGAGCCCGACCCCTTCTGATACTCCCCACCCGGATCACATAATGAATCCTCGCATGGATGTATCTCAGCCACAGCAAGACCGGGGGACACCGTCAGTCCCCAGTTCCTCTTTGTTTCAGTCTCTCTTACTCCTAAGCACAACAGGCATTTACAACACTTCCTAAACAGATTTTTTAAAATTGTTTTATGTATTATTTTTCAAATTACAAGCACAGTGGGATCATACTCTTTGGGCATCTCATGTAAACCCAGCCTTAATCCCAAATTGATGTCCATCTAAAATGACCCCGAAATGGAGAACAAGATTATAGGCTGACTCCCTCACACCTGCGGCTAACGAGATTTTTGGCTTAATAACAAAAATCTATACCGAGAGAAGTAAATCAGACCGAGCCAGATCTTCCTAGTGCGTGAATTATCCCAGGATACAGCAGAACTACCTCCCCCTACCCGGCGGCCTCAGACAAATTTAAAAATGGATAGGCACAAAACACTCTACTTACCCGCAGCCTTTATCCAAACACTTTCCCTGTCAGTCCTCCTGCACCTCTGTGTCATCAGACAAGAAGGCTCCCTGGGGCCAGATACGGGCCAGGCGAAGACATCTTCATAAAAGGTGTGGAGAATTAGACTCCGGAGATCCGAGGTCCCAGTACCCGGGATTATTCTCCATTCAGGAAGCCTTCGGCCGCATCTTGTTGGTTCGTCTGTCTGTCGTGTGAGATGAGGTCGCTCATGGGACTGCAACCTAACTCAACTTGCATGTCCTTGACTCACAGCCCCGATTTACCTTGAAAAAGCGTCTAGTACACATGACTTCACGCAGGCATGACACCGCACACCTATTTTTAAGACACCGGTTCTTCCTGCCCTTCCAGTATTTCAACTTTGCTTTATTTCTGTCTCTACTTATCACTTTTCATTGGCCTTCGTTTAGACACAGATTTGAATGAAGTTACTGATGAAGTTTTCCCCTCAGGAATGCACTTGCATTTCCCATAACCCGTCTTCCTTCATCTCTTTCTAAGTTAACCTCCTCCAGGAAGCACTCTGATTGGCCTAATCCACAATGATCGCTATTCTCTACTGCTGTATTTTCTTTTTTCTTGCACAGAGGAGCTACTTATATATCCTTTATACACAGGCTTCGTACATTTAAGTGTTCAGTATGTTGAATTTAAGCAGATCCTTGACTCATTGTTTATAATTGACTTATTTAACTAAAATTCATTTATAACATTTCTCAGTTAGTTCATTCATAACATTTCTTCTCTATGAACATGAAAGTAAGTCATTCAAGAATACTTATCCTTAAATTTACAGCAGGGAAAGACATAGTAGGCATATCAAGCTTAATACATCCTAAATAAACTCATAATTTGTATTCCCAACAACAATCCCTTTTTCCAGCATTTATTAGCTCTAAAAATGTCACCATAATTCACCCAGTTTCTTATGCCAAAGGTCTTAGACCACCTTTGCCTCACACTTCCAAATGCCCTTGTTATACCGCCGTCTCTGAAATGAGAAGCGTGATGGTCACTAGCTTCGATTCTGGCAAAGCCTGCGATGTCTTTACCACCCCCTACCCCACCAAAATTTATAAAATGAAAAATAGGTGATGAGTGCAATAATGAGAACTAAACAGAGACTAAAGATAACTGTTTCCAAAATGTTGAAAGGTACCATATTTCATTTGGGATATTTTTCTAGAACACACCACAAATATTGAAGAATCTGTTAGGTCTCCTCTGATAATTCCAATAAATGTTGATACAATAAACCCTTACATTTGCATGGGGCTAAACGTTTGTCAGCCCCATCCCTACGCTGAATGACAAGATCTTACATTCCTCTTGTAGTCATGACGGCCGTCGTGTCATTCCTCCTTTACCCCAGCAACAGGGCAACTGGGGTTTCCATTTTACAGGTGGAGATGCCAGTTACTTTGCCCAAGGTGATTTAGCGTGTCCTTGCTGGAATTCACCCCAGAACCTCAGTTTCCCAGTGCCTGGTACAGAGTGCATACTACTAGAGCTTTCCCTGGGCAGTTCTTACCCTATGAAATCAGTATCAGAGGTCAACTACTTGTGTATTCACATGCACACATATACACAGGCATCCACATGCATGCATACACAACACTCGGACTCTTTACAGTTACCAGAGAATCAGACTGTTTGAGGGGACCCACACTGCCCTTGAAATCAGGGACTTGCCTGCCTGTTCCCCTAGACTGGGGTCCTTCTGAGATGCAGGAAAGGTTCACCTGAGACCCCACTAATGCACATTGAATTCGTCTCCCAGCCTGATGCCACCTCACGACGAAGTCACTGCCACCAATAAGGGAGGTCGCCCGCCACCACCCCTGGCTCCACTCGTGGAGGAGGAGAGCTCAGCCCCAGGCCCAACAGAACACGAAGGCTGAGCTACCAGGCAAATATCCTGAGTGGCAGGGCTGGCCTCAGGTCACACTCGGATCCACTTTGTTCATTTTAAAGCTCCTGCCTTTAATAGAACAAATCTCTCTTGATCTGTGCCTGCTCAGCATGTGGGGAGGAGGCTGAGAGGGTTTGCGTTATCTTAGTTAAATAACTGTTATACCAAATAAATACTAGGGACACTACTCAGCCTTTTGGAGATGAAAAATAAATCATTACCAAAAAGCTTATTTTACAAACCCACAAATCATTAGAAATATAAATGCTTTCCTTTCTATTCCCATGTTTTAATACAGGGCCCCCCCTCCTCTTTCTCAGACTCACTCAATTACAATATCACTATCAGTTCACATTACAGGTCAGAGATATGGTGCTTAATGTATGTAGAGCCAGTTCCCCTCGCCTAATAACCTGTCATTCCGGGGATTTGAATGTCAGAACACAGCCTGCCGCAGTAATGCTAGGCGGCAGCCCGATGATGAGAACTTTGGACAAATCATGAAGAGCGCTCCAGACCCACATCATCGGAAGGTTACGGCGGAGAGCCTTTCATTCTGCTTTGACCCCTTGATCTGACAGGTGACACCTACAAAATGAACAGCTCTCCGACTTAAATTGTTTAACTGTAGCCTGATCAGTTTTATTATCTTGCTAATCCGGATATCAGCCGTTTCATCAGAATGGAAGATATGCATATCATGAATTATTTTGACACGGGGACCTTTTAATTTTTGCCAGCAATATTTCACTGCCCCAATCAGGGCCTGCAGTCACCGAGGCTGTGTGCCTCCTGGGATGTCAGAGGACAGCGCACTCCTGACAGCACCAAATCATTCGGGAGCTGTAACGAGCCGTTGCTGCAATTATTACCGTCTCCTGGAGTCATGCATTTCATTACAGCGCCGGCAGCCGGGGCCTTGGGGCTCAGGGCAGCCTTCTTCAGGAACCTCTGCCATTTTATGGGCTCGCCGAGCTCTGGAGCATCGTTTCCCTCTTCCTTCCTCTCGTAGACAAGGCGAGGTGACTTTCTAATAAAAAACAAAACACTAGGTATGCACTGCAGGAAGAGCCGGCTCTGCACAGGACATTAAGCAGCGGTAAGGCAGTTTGAATGGCCCACTTGAAGTTTATGAAAGCAATAGTTAATCAGCAATGTGGTTTGCTACAGAGAGAAATAAAGAACAGTTTATCCTAGAAAAGAAGGCTCCGGTCTAAATTGCAAAGTGCTAAGAATGCTTTCTTAAAGAAAATTCCCTTCTCCCTTAGATGCGTTTCTTAATTTCTCTCTCCCCCGCTAACCATTTTCTTTCCCTGAATTTCCGTCCTAAGAGCACCCAGCTGCGCTCTGAGCCTGGACTCTCTGGCCTGCGTTCGCCGACCTGTGCTTCGGCACTGCGCCATCTGTCACACTAAACAGTCTTAAGAAACGCACTGTTGTCTTTACCCTAAAGCTGTTGGAGACTGGGTCATTCATCACAATACAGAGCACCTTCTTTATAAGTGCCCATGGGAGAGTTTTTTCTAGGCTCACAAATGATCCATGCTTACCTTAGGCGCACTATAAGTCATATAATTAATTATGTTTCCTCTTTTGAGATGGTTGCTAGAAACTTCAAAACTAAATTTGTCATGCCTCAAATTATTAAACATACGGTCTAGCGATCCCCCTCTGGGTATATTGAATTGAAAGCCAAAAGAATTGAAAGCAGGGATTCCAACAGACACTTGTTTACCCCTCTTCACAGCAGTATTATTCCTAACAGCCAAGAGGGGGCAGCAACCCATGTGTCCCCTGACAGATGAACGTATACACTGAATGTGGTATATCCCTACAATGGAATAGTATTCAGCCTTGAAAAGGAAGGAAATTCTGTCACATGCTATAACATGCATGAATCTTGAAGACACTGTGCTAAGTGAAATAAGCCAGACACAAAAAGACACAAATACTGTATGATTTCACTTCTATGAGGTACCTAAAGGTTTCACATTCATAGAGACAAACTAGAATGATGGTTACCAGGGGCTGTGGGGAGAGAAAAATGAGGAGTGATTGTTTAATAGGTACAGAGTTTCAGGCGGAGATTATAAAAAATAGTTCTGAATGGATGGGAGTAAAGGTCACACAACAATGTGAATGTTCTTAGTATCTTTGGACTATACACTTGAAAACAGTTAAATGCTAAATTTCATGTTATATATAGATATTGTACCACAATAAAAAAAACAAAATTAGAAGCTGACCTCTAGCAAATGTAAAGGATCTCATTACTGCTTCCTTCATTCTTCCTGCCCTTACATTGTCTTTGCTTCATTTCTTTGCTCATCCTTTTAAAATATGGTTGCATTTAAATTTTTGTAGTATAAAGACAAATGTTTTTTTGGTGGTGGGTAGGGAGGCAGAACAAGGAAGAATTTCCATATTAAAACACACTCAGTCTGGCAAGACAAAGCATTAGTTACTGTGTCCCAGAAAGAGAGTGAGTGAGAAATCTGAATTTCTGAAGTCCACTAGTGACACTGAGATGAGAAGGGACATCGCTGACAGGGAAGGCAGCCTTCTCACTCCTCCCTGAGCTGGGAGCACCCCTGTCTCCTCTGCCGCAGGAGACTTTGTACAGAGCTCTCCTGGGCCCTTGCCCCAGCCTCGTATTGCTTTACATGTATCATCTGTACCCCACTCCCAGCCAGCCTCATGGGCATTCAACGTGTGCATTCTCACACAGCACCACGCTCAAAATAGTGCTTGGTTTAGCACTCTATTGTCAAATATTGAACTTCTCAATAACCTTTCAACAAGGAGCCCTGCATTTTCATGCTGCACCTCACAAATTGTGCAAACTCATAAATTTTGTAGCTGGTCTTGCGTCCACTCGTCAGCGAGCATCTTAGCAGAAAAGAACCTGTCTTGTTTTTCTTTGCATCGCCAGTCCCAACCCCAGGGCCTGCATTCCACAGGAGAGAGTCAATAAATATTTGTTGCATGAATGATGATATGGAAACTGTAGGAAATCCTGTATTTCACAGTGCTAAGTATACCTTCCACTTCATCGGCAGAGCAAACCCACTCCAGAGAGAAGCCTGCAAACGCAGGAAGGGCCGGCTTCACTTGGGAAGAGGAAGGCTCATGAAGGAGACACTGTGGCCCTCGGCTTCCCTAGGCTGGACTCCACACACAGAAATCACCTTTGCAGTGAGGAATGCCATACGCATTTCCTCCGCAGCGTGAGTGGTTGTACCCCAGGCCCCAGTCGTTTCCAGGAAGAATCACATGTGTTCATCCCAGGCAAATCATTGACGCTGATTTCAAGCCTCTCCAGAGATGTGATGTTCACACGCTTCCCAAAGTAACAGGGCCAAGACATCCCACTATTCTTCCCAATTTTCCTGGGTGGTGAGGCTTTAATAGCTCTCCATTGAACTCCATGGAAACACAAATAAAGGGAACAGAGCTGGAAGAAAACCGTGAGAAGGGGAAGGAGAAAGCTAAGACAGAAACGCAGACAATCGGAAGGAAGAAACGGCCACCGGCTCACTTCACATAAGACCTTTACGACATCAAACTTCCAGGAAAGGTTATCCAGAAGCTGGGGTTTCCAGATCACTTTTCTCCTTTTCCAAAACCTAACAAAATACACAGAAATTTCAACCAACCAAGAATGGTCATTTGAGAAGTTTGAAATTTGTCCTTTACTTTCTCTTTTGGTCAGGGTCAGAGGCCAGGGCAAATCAAAGACATTAATTTGAGGCAGGAAAGGGGAAAAATAGAAAATTGGGTATGGAGGGTAAGGAGGGGCTTTAAGAAGGAATGGTGCCCAAGACTGCGTTTTCTAATTTGCAGACTTTCACTAAGCCATCCCCTACCCACATGCTCAGTTCCTAACAGCATCTTCATCAATTAAGATTCTATGAGACTGGCAGGCTCCGCGATCAACAGTACCATCCACATAGTCACTATTCCACTGGCAAGGCGAACAATTCCGAATATTAAAAGTAAAGCGACACATTCTGCCATGTCTTTTGTATACAGACAGCTGAAGCTGCGTGAAAGTTTGGCACCAAAAGACCAAGTACCATATTTTCAGCCACCCACACGCCAAACCCCATAATAACTACAGACTCTAGATGTGAAATTTTCAGATATTTGAAGCGAAGGAAAACTAATAGTCATGTGTCTTCGTGTGCTTTCTTTCCTAACAGGGCAGTTTCTCAACTTCAAAACCTCATCAATGTACACTAAAGAGAACAAAGGGTGCTGCACAGATATTTCCACCAGATGCCAAATGGTGCTTATTTATTCAAACAGAAAACCCCACTTTGTACATTTGGTTCAGTTAGTGGTATGTGCTCCGTAACAAGTATTTTTTATAAGTAAAAAGCTGCCACCAGTACACTTAAGTTACAATAGGGCTTCAGGAAAGTCTGTTAGCTGAGACTAAATATTGCTCTTTTTGCTTTTGGTTGAGATATAAATTCCACTCCCATCTTCCCTTTATAATAAGAGAAACAGTGCTGCTAAAGTCATACCAGGAACTAATACTTAGTCCTTCTGTGGTCAAATCTAGAAGCAAAGATGTTCGGTTCACCGTGCTTTTTAAGGTAGGTGGATAAGCTATAGAGTATTGATTTCCTCAAAGATAAAAACTGAAAGCGTATTTATTCCCTCCTGTGTGAATATCGCGGCTTAGTGGCCTGAACAGTCCGTAAGAACCTAGAGGCTAAGAGCCTCAAAAGTCTGCTCTATGAGGATAATAACATGGTTAACACGGCACTCCTCTGAGCCTCTGCAAATAAGGAGAATGTCCATTTGTTCTGGATGTTGCTGATTCTGCCTGACAGAAGTGCTACCCTCAGATCCGACCTCTGTAAAGGAGTGTCTACACCTGTCACAGGTGAGGTGTTTGGGTCTGCCTCCCACCAGCAAGGTGAGAGACATTTGGACAGAGATCCCACCTTGTGCAGATGAGAAATAGATAAGAAGCTCCAGAGAGAGGCAAATATATAAGGACTGTAACCCAAGATTATCAAGTAATCAACACCAGATTCTAAGAGCACAGGGCTTGAAAATACTGTGGGTAAAGAGTGTTAATAAGGAAAACTTCGAACAAATACAAAAAGGACCTGAGTATTTTCTGGTAATTTAAGTACCCTGATGCAAGAAGAAACCTCCCAACATAGAAAGGCCTGAGGCATAAATGAGGAAAGGGTCGACAGCACTTGAACAATGGAAGAGGCTGAGCCCTGGCTGGGTTTGAACAAAGACTACTCACTGAGTTACACTTGGTTCCTGGATGAGAAGAAGTTGGCAGTTAAACCAGCAGCACTACATATATTATATAATCTAAGATTACAAAATATGATGAGCAAAATAATTGAAACATATGTGGGCAAATATAAGAAAACTTTGCATAAAACTACATTAATGATAATCATAACTGATTCTGGTGCCTAAATACTAAAATGCAGAACTAAAATTCACCACGCTCATTTGAAATGAGAAAGACTTGGAGGCCAAGCCAGCCTGGAAAACAGCCCCCAGCATTTCCATGCACTTCCCGTGGGTGAGACCTAAGTAGGGAGCCGCACCCGTCTGCAAAAATGCCTGGAAAGAAGCGCACACCCAGGAAGAACTGGGAATAGGTTTGTTAGCAGTCAGATTGCCACAGCCTGCCCTTTCTGCTCCTAACAACCTTATTTTAATGGCTGCTTTAAATTCACATACCATAAAATTCACTCTTGTTATGGGTACAAGTCAACGGATTTTAGTATACTGAGTTAGGCAACCATTATCACCCTTAGAAAGAACGGGCATGCCTGGTGGGAGTCATTCCCCATCCCTCTCTCCCGCCCCAGCTCCAACAACCATTAATACCATCTCTGTCTCTAGGATTTTCCTCTCCTGAACATTTTGCATAATTACAAAGAAAAGTAATATAATTTAATACAGTATGTAGCCTTTTTTTTTGCCTCGCTCCTTTCACTTACCTTATTTTCAAGATTCGTGTATGTTGTAGCCTGTATCAGTACTTCATTTCTTTTCGTGGTTGAATGATATTCCATGGAATGGGTACACATTTTGTATATTCATTCATCAATTAAGAGACATTTGGGTGTCTTCTGTGTTTGGGCTATCATGACTACTACTGCTGTAAACATTAATGTACAAGTTTTTGTTTGAATCTGTTTAATATTTTCTTGGATATACATAGGAGTGGAATTGCTGGGTCACATGGTAACTCTATGTTTAATATTTTGAGGAACTACCAAACTGTTTTCCAAGTGGCTGCAAAACTTATATTCCCAGCAGCAATGCATGAAAGTACCAGTTTCTCTATATCCTTGCTAATATTTGTTATTGTCTGTATACCTCATCTTAACAGTCCTAATGAGTGTGAAATGGTATCTCACTATGGTTTTGATGAACTCTTTTCTAATGATTAATGATCTTTTCATGCATTCGTATCACCTGTGGAGAGGTGGCTCTTCAAATAACTTGCCTATTTTTAAATTGGTTTGTCTTTTCGTTATTAATTTGTTCTGAAGAATTCTTTTATATATTCAGAACATGAGTCCCCTGTCAAATGTATTACTTGCAAACATTTTCCTTTATCGTATGGATTATGTTTTCACTTTTTTAATGATATCTTTGGGGGCACAAATGTTTTTGAATGCTTAAATAAACTTTAAGTAAAATAAGTCTTTATTGAAAGATATTTTTAAAGGCTTTTTAAAAAATGAGAAATATGCCATATTCAAAGAGTGAAAACCTTAAAATCATTTAGATGTCAAATCATCTTTCATTGCCTAAATTGATATATAGATTCAATACAATTCCTCAAAAGCTTAGCATGTTTTTGTGTACATGTGTGTAACTGGAATTTGGTAAGACAATTGTGAAACCGTGCAGATCAGTGGGGAACATACTCTCAGCAAGTAATGCTGAGATGACTGGCTATTCATTTCTGGGGGAAAAAAAGTAAATCTGTACCTTACATCTTACACAAAAGAAGGAAAAAAAGTAAGGGTAGATTTTAGGTGAATTAAGGATCCAAATTTAAAAGATAAAATGATAAAATTGTTTGGAAACAGCATCAGAGACCATTTTTGTTACTTTGAGATAAGGAATGATAGCTTAAGATATATAAAGCAAATGATACATAAATGAAACAAGATTTATAAATTCAACTTCGCTAAATTTAGGAACTTCTGCATTCTTTAAGTATAAAACAAAGTGAGGATTCCTATGTAGAACTCCAAAAAATCCATAAATAAAAGCCAAACAATCCAACAGACAAATAGGCAAAATACTTGCAGAGGCACATCGCTATAGTAACCTGAATGGCCAATAATACAAGAAACGCTCAAGCGTGTTAGTTTAAGAGTTGAATACAAATTGAAACCACAGTGAAATACCATTTTACACTCACCAGACTGGCAAAAGTTTAAAAGTCTGGCAAAAACAAGTTAACAGAGGTATAGGGTTTGAATTAGTACCACTGCTAAAGGAGACGTTTTGACATTACCTAATAAAAAGATGAGCATATTCTATAACCCATAATTCCCCTGCTAGTCACATACCCTAGAGAAATTTTTGCACAGATAAAAGAATGTTCACAGTAGCACTATGATTATAGGAAAAAAAAAACAGAAATAGAAGTAACCCAAAAGTACACCAACAGTGGAATGAATAAAATAGATTTTGGTGTAAAATATATATATTGCAGTAATGAAAATTAATAAATTGCCAGGACATGCAGTAATGAAGATGATTCTCACAGAGTGTTAAAAGAATAGAACAAACTGAAGAATATGAAAATATGTTTCCATTCTCATAAAGCTCAAAAATATATAAAACTAAGCAATACTTATGAAGGAATGTAAATATGTGAGAAGATATAAATAAAAACAATGAAATGCTGGCCGAAAATTCTGGACAATGGGAACCTCGAGGAAGAGGCATGCAGGGATTTCAAAGCTGGCAGTGAAATTCCTGGGGTGTATGCACCTCCTGTAATTTTTGCAGAGATATATATATATATATATACATACATACATCCCAGCCCTAGACTCCCCAAAGGAACTTCATATTTTATACACACACACACATACACACACAATGTTTATCTACTGAGTATTAGAGAAAAACTACCCCACCAAAATAAAGAGATGATATGACAAGCACTAATCACCAATTCACCTACCACTAATTGTGAGATAAAACATCACTAATCCATCAGCATCATTCTTTATATTTAAAATGTTTCATGATTATTATCAGAATATATCTTTATGTGAATTTCTCCAAGCTAATTTATAAAAACACTGTGAATCTTCTAGTTTCTCAATTTAAGATCAGCTTAAAAATTGGAAGGAGACAGCAAACAGTAGCAGATTCATCCGTAATGAGCTGCTGCAAATTGTGCTCTTGATGGTATTTTTTCTTCATATACTTTGCCTCAAACATTTTACAGTTAAAACCATTTTATAGTTTCCAAATGAAAGCTAATGGCAGTTATGGAGCGCTTAGACTGAGGGAGAATGTAACAGTAAGTTTTCTGTGAGAAAGGAACTGTTGGCATTTCTTTGGTAATGTATCAATAAAAATATTGGAAAGGGGCTAATAACAATCTCCGTCATATGCCACAGTCGAAGGATGATCTGGTGTTGAGAGATCAGACAAAATTCTTCTATAGACTATTCTTTTCCAGAATGTTCCATGATGAAATAATCTTCCTGCCCATTAGTGTCTCAAGTTGTCCTGCCAGTGGGTTTCAGTCCCAGGCGAGTTCACTCTTGATTCCGTGAGACTGAAAAATGACAATGGAATGTTCTGGGAGTGAAAGGGTTTATACCAACTTTATTCCCATGATGGCAGGTCAAGCGCTAGAATCCCATCCATCTCAGAGCAAGTCTGCAGGCAGCAAGCCGGTCTCTGTCTCCACGCCTCTCTGTCCCCACAGCCACCTCAGTCTCTGTCCTCAGCGCTGCCACCACTCCAGTCTCTGCTCTCCTGCAGCCGTGCAGCCCAGAGCCCTGGGCAGAGCTCTTTATATAGAGTCAGTAACAACGTATTGCCCACACTTGTGTGGTGAGCAAACCGACCAGGGCCAGATGAGAATCCTGACCATAGGAACTTCCAGTTTCCTCATGCAGGTACTCAAAGCATAATGGCCAAAATTGCCATAAGCTCTCCAATGGGTGACATCGAGAGGGCAGCCCAGTGTGGTGGGAAGACGTGAGCTTTCACGGCTGCCTGGTGGTAGCATCTTTACCACCAGTGTGTCCTTGAGAAGCTGGTAGCTGGTGCAATCTTTCATTACTTCAGTTTTCTAATTTCAAAATGAGCGAGATTATTACAGAGTTGTTCTGAGGATTAAATGAGTCAATATACAAAACACTTGGCACAAGTAAGGTTCTCCAGAAAAGTTCATTGCCTTTCCCAGCCATTCTCTTTGCACTGATAAATTAAGTCCTACAGAAGATGGCGACGTGAGCAGGGCGGCAGAAATCTCCTCCCAACACTATATTTATACACAAAAACACAGCAAATACAACGATCCCTAAAAGAGAGACCAGAATACGCAGGAGAGCGCACAGCGTGCAGCTTCACCTGAGAGGACTCGGCACCTGGCGAGGTGGGTAAGATACGGAGCCATGACCGGACGAGACCAAGCACTCCCCCACCCCAGCGCACCGGTGGGAGGAGAGGATTCAGAGCCGGGAGGGTGTGGAAGTACAGGCCTGCGAAATAACCAGCCCCGGTGATCTGTGCCGGGAGCGCAGACACACATCGCATGGTGTAGCGGAGATTGGAGAGACAGAGGGCACAGGGTCTGAGTGGGGAACACGCCAGGGTGCTTGCAGCCAGCTCCAGAAAGGAAAAAAGAAGAAGAAGAAAACCACACGCTTTTCTCAGCGGTCTTAAAGAGACAGGAGCCCAGCAGAGGACCGTATCGCCCCGGCACACTCAGCCCAGCACACTGGGAGTCCTGGGGAGCTTCGGACCCCTTAGCTGGCGACTGGGAAAGGGTGGCGCCACATAGACCTCCCACAGAGATCAACAGCCTCCCATTCGTTCCCACCCTGGCCAGAGCTATAAAGGGCCCGGTGGAGTGGTGCGGCCACGGCACTGGAATAGTGGAGCAACAGCGCCACCTACAGCATCCCCACAGAACACACTCCCAGTGGGCTGTTTTTTCTTTTTTTGTTGTTGTTGTTGTTTTTTCTACTTTCTTTTTTCTTTTCTTTTTTTCTTTCTTGCTTTCTTTCTTTTTTTTTTTCCTTTTTAAAGTCACAAAGAGCCCAGCTGACATACTTGCCAACTACCAGCAACCACTTCTATAGCCATGAAAAGATAGAGGAATATGGTACAAAGTTCCAGACCCAGACAACCCCAGAGAGGGAACCTGAAGAGATGGACATGCACAGTCTTCCTGAAAAAGAATTCAGAATAAAAGTCAAAACCATGCTGACAGATCTACAGAGAAATGTGCAAGAGCTGAGGGAGGAAGCGAGGGAAGTGAGGAAAGACTATGCAGAAATCAGACAAGCCATTGACAGGCTTAACAGCAGACTGGATGAGATGCACAAGACTGTTAATGGAATAGAAATCAGAGAACAGGAATACAGAGAAGCTGAGGCAGAGAGAGATAAAAGGATCTCTAGGAATGAAACAATATTAAGAGAACTGTGTGACCAATCCAAACAGAAAAATATTCGCATTATAGGAGTACAAGAGGAAGAAGAGAGAGAAAAAGGGATAGAAAGTGTCTTTGAAGAAATAATTGCTGAAAACTTTCCCATGCTGGGGAAGGAAATAGTTTCGCAGTCCACGGAAGCCCACAGATCTCCCAACACAAGAGACCCAAGGAAGACAACACCAAGACACATAATAATTAAGATGGCAAAGATCAAAGATAAAGACAGAGTATTAAAGGCAGCTAGAGAGAAAAAAAAGATCACCTACAAAGGAAAACCCATCAGACTGTCATCAGACTTCTCAACAGAAACCTTACAGGCCAGAAGAGAATGGCATGATATATTTATCGTAATGAAAAAGAAGAGCCTCGAACCAAGAATATTGTATCCAGCACGATTATCATTTAAATATGACGGAGGGATTAAACAATTTCCAGACAAACGAAAGTTGAGAGAGTTTGCCTCTGATAAACCACCACTACAAGATATCTTAAATGGACTGCTCTAGAGGGAAGCACCCGTAAGGCTAAAAAGATGTCACCAGAGAAAATAAAATCATAGCAAAGAAAGCAGACCATCTAAATACTAACTAAAGGCAAAGAATAAAACACCTAATATATAAAAAATGGAGGAGGAAGAATAGGAAGGGAGAGATAAAGAAACATCAGACGGCGTTCACAATAACTTAACAAGAAAGTTAAGTTAGATTCTTAGATAGTAAAGAAGCAACCACTGAACCTTTGGTAACCATGAATCTAAAGCCAGCAGTGGCAATAAGTACATATCTATCGATAATCACCCTTAATGTAAATGGACTGAATGCACCAATCAAAAGACACAGAGTAAGAGAGTGGATAAAAAAGCAAGACCCATCTATATGCTGCTTACAAGAGACTCACCTCAAACCCAAAGATATACACAGACTAAAAGTGAAGGGATGGATAAAGATGTTTCATGCAAACAACAAAGGGAAAAGCAGGTGTTGCAGTACTTGTATCAGACAAAATAGACTTCAAAACGAAGAAAGTAGCAAGAGATAAAGAAGGACATTACATAATGATAAAGGGGTCAGTCCAACAAGAAGATATAACCATTATAAATATATATGCACCCAACACAGGAACACCAGCATATGTGAAACAAATACTAACAGAATTGAAGGAGGAAATAGACAGCAATGCAATTATTCTAGGAGACTTTAACACGCCACTCACTCCAAAGGATAGATCAACCAGGCAGAGGATAAGTAAAGACACAGAGGCACTGAACAACACACTAGGACAGATGGACCTAACAGATATCTACAGAACTCTGCACCCAAAAGCAGCAGGATACACATTCTTCTCAAGTGTACATGGAACATTTTCCAGAATAGACCACATACTAGGCCACAAAAAAGAACCTCAGTAAATTCAAAAATATTGAAATCCTACCAACCAACTTCTCAGATCACAAAGGTATAAAACTAGAAATAAATTTTAGAAAGAAATCAAAAAGGCTCACAAATACATGGAGACTTAACAACATTCTCCTAATTAATCAATGGGTTACCAACCAAATCAAAACAGAAATCAAAGAATATATGGAGACTAATGACAGCAACAACACAAAGCCACAACTTCTGTGGAACGCAGCAAAGACAGTTCTAAGAGGAACGTATATTGCAATCCAGGCCTATTTAAAGAAGGAAGAACATTCTCAAATGAACAGTCTAAAGACACAATTATTGAAATTGGAAAAAGAAGAACAAAGGAGGCCCAAAGTCACCAGAAGGAGGGAAATAATAAAGATCAGAGAAGAAATAAATAAAATTGAGAAGAATAAAACAGCAGAAAAAAATCAATGAAACCAAGAGCTGGTTCTTTGAAAAAATAAACTAAATAGATAAACCCCTAGCCAGACTCATTAAGAGAAAAAGAGAATCTACACACATAAACAGACTCAGAAATGAGAAAGGAAAAATAACGACGGAACCCACAGAAATACAAAGAATTATAAGAGAATATTATGAGCATCTATATGCTAACTAGCTGCAAAACCTAGAAGAAATGGACAACTTCTTAGAAAAATACAACCTTCCAAGACTGACCAAGCAAGAAACAGAAAAACTAAACAGACCAATCACCAGCAACGGAATTGAATCGGTAATCAAAAAACTACCCAAGAACAAAACTCCCAGACCTGAAGGATTCACCTCTGAATTCTACCAGACATAAAGAGAAGAAATAACACCCATTCTCCTTAAAGTTTTTCAAAAAATAGAAGAGGAGGGAATACTTCCAAACTCTTTCTATGAAGCCAGCATCACTCTAATACCAAAACTGGGCAAAGACCTCACCAAAAAAGAAAATTACAGACCAATATCCCTGATGAACATAGATGCAAAAATACTCAACAAAATATTAGCAAACCGAATTCAAATGATCAAGTGGGATTCATCCCAGGGATGCAAGGATGGTACAACATTCGAAAATCCCTCAACATCATCCACTACATCAACAAAAGAGGAGCAAAAACCACATGATCATCTCCATAGATGCTGAAAAAGCATTTGACAAAATTCAGCATCCATTTATGGTTAAAACTCTCAACAAAATGGGTATAGAGGGCAATTACCTCAACATCATAAAGGCTATATATGACAAACCCACAGCAAACATCATACTTAATAGCGAGAAGCTGAAAGCTTTTCATCTAAGATCGGGAACAAGACAGGGGTGCCCACTCTCTCCACTGTTATTTAACATAGTACTGGAGGTTGTAGCCACCACAATCAGACAAAACAAAGACATACAAGGCATTCAGATTGGTAAAGAAGAAGTCAAATTGTAACTATTTGCAGATGACATGATACTGTACATAAAAAACCCTAAGGACTCCACTCCAAAACTACTAGAACTAATATCTGAATTCAGCAAAGTTGCAGGATATAAAATTAACACACAGAAATCTGTTGCTTTCCTATACACTAACGATGAACTCACAGAAAGAGAAATCAGAAAAACAATTCCATTCACAATTGCATCTAAAAGAATAAAATACCTAGGAATAAACCTAACCAAGGAAGTGAAAGACCTGTACTCTGAAAACTACAAGACACTCCTAGGGGAAATTAAAGAAGACACTAACAAACGGAAATGCAGCCCATGCTATTGGCTAGGAAGAATTAATATTGTCAAAATGGCTATACTACCTAAAGCAATCTACAGATTCAATGCAATCCCTATCAAACTACCAACAGCTTTCTTCAACAAACTGGAACAAATAATTCTAAAATTAATGTGGAACCACAAAAGACCCCGAATAGTCAAAGCCCTGAGAAGGAGGAATCAAACAGGGGGAATTACGCTCCCTGACTTCAAGCTCTACTACAAAGCCACAGTAATCAAGACAATTTGGTACTGGCACAAAAACAGACCCACAGACTAGTAGTACAGAATAGAAAATCCAAACATTAACCCAAACATATACAATCAATTAATATTTGATAAAGGAGCCTTGGATATATAATGGGGAGGTGACAGCCTCTTCAGCAGCTGGTGTTGGAAAAACTGGACAGCTACATGTAAGACAATGAAACTGGACTACTGTCTAGCCCCATACACAAAGGTAAACTCAAGGTGGATCAAAGACCTGAATGTAAGTCATGAAACCATAAAACTCTTAGAAAAAAACATAGGCAAAAATCTCTTGGACATAAACATGAGTGACTTCTACATGAACATATCTCCCCAGGCAAGGGAAACAAAAGCAAAAATGAACAAGTGGGACTATATCAAGCTGAAAAGCTTCTGTACAGCAAAGGACACCATCAGTAGAACAAAAAGACATCCTACAGTATGGGAAAATATATTCATAAATGATGCATCTGATAAGGGGTTGACATCCAAAATATATAAAGAACTCATGCACCTTAACAAACAAAAAGCAAATAATCCAATTAAGAAATGGGCAGAGGACATGAATAGACACTTCTCTAAAGAAGAAATTCAGATGGCCAACAGGCACATGAAAAGATGCTCCACATCGCTAATCATCAGAAAAATGCAGATTAAAACCACAATGAGATATCACCTCACACCAGTGAGGATGGCCAACATCCAAAACACAAACAACAACAAATATTGGTGAGGATGTGGACAAAAGGGAACCCTCCTACACTGCTGGTGGGAATGCAAATTAGTTCAACCATTGTGGGAAGCAGTATGGTGGTTCCTCAAAAAACTCAAAATAGAAATACCATTTGACCCAGGAATCCCACTCCTAGGAATTTACCCTAAGAATGCAGCAGCCCAGTTTGAAAAAGACATATGCACCCCTATGTTTATCGCAGCACTATTTACAATAGCCAAGAAATGGAAGCAACCTAAGTGTCCATCAGTAGATGAATGGCTAAAGAAGATGTGGTACATATACACAATGGAATATTATTCAGCCATAAGAAGAAAACAAATCCTACCATTTGCAACAACATGGATGGAGCTAGAGGGTATTATGCTCAGTGAAATAAGCCAAGCCGAAAAAGACAAGTATCAAATGATTTCACTCATACGTGGAGTATAAGAACAAAGAAAAAAAAAAAACTGAAGGAAGAAAACAGCAGCAGACTCACAGAACCCAAGAACGGACTAATAGTTACCAAAGGGAAAGGGACTGGGGAAGATGGGTGGGAAGGGAGGGATAAGAGGGTAAAAGGGGCATTATGATTAGCAGAAGTAATGTTGGGGGGGCACGGGGAGGGCTGTACCACTCAGAGAAGACAAGTAGTGATTCTATAGCATCTCACTATGCTGATGGACAGCGACTGTAATGGGGTTGGTGGGGGGGACCTGATGAAGGGGGTAGTTTAATCACCATGGTATTACACATGTAATTATAGATTAATGATACCAAAATAAATTATAAAAAAAAAAATTAAGTCCTACATCCCAACATTCTGAACATATTTTTAGAACTAGCCAAAAGCTGGAATCTGAGATTAAAGAAGAATCATTAAAAAAGCAGTGATGTCTAAGTTCCTGTTCTTACTGCCTATGATTATTATATTTCTTCAAAAATGCTTTATGCGGATGTAGAGCAGTTTTCTGTTGAATGAGCTTTAAGCTACAAGCAACTTTACAGTTATCTTAAAATTCTTGTGAGAAGCTAGAAATTAAGTTGGAGCATGACTGAGATCATAAATAAACTAATAATAAAACAAACAACTGGAAAGAAATATGACATCCCAGAGATTAAAGAAGTTCATTTGATTTTTACCTACACATCTTAAAAAACATTTAAAAGATGTTTGGATTTTTTTTTAATTTTTCATTGTTAAATATAGATAATATTTTGACAATCTGGAAAACAAAAAACTCTGCTTTTTAAAAAATTTTGTGTTGCTAAATATAGATGATATTTTGACAAACTGGAAAACAACACACTATTTTAAGCCTGGTTTCAAGAGGCTTTAGCATAATCAGCTGGTGTTTATTAGTGTCCCCTGAGTTCATGGCTTTGCATTTTCCTTGGCAGAATATTAAATAACATGAAAATATTAATTCTTGCCCTCTAAGGGTTTACATTCTAGGATATCTCATTCATTTGGGAGAAAATAATTCTTTCATTTTGAAAACAGTAGGCAGATGGTTTAATCCATTGGGTTTAGTTTCAAACAAACAAACAAAAACATTTTTTGAGGTGTAGAAAAACCAAATGAAACAGATAAAAACATGTCAAGAGTTTTTACATATAATTTGGCTCTATGGAAACATTCAATATTAAGTGTTAAATATGCATAATATTAACACATTTATATTAACAGTTTAACATTCTCCTCCAGTTTCCAAGAGATTCCATTAAATTCAGTAAGTATTTTTCCAATACCTATAGTGTGCCTGGCTATTATTACACAGAACTTCTGTCATCATTGGTTCACTTAATATTTGTTGAACACTTACATGTGCAAGACACATTCTAATTCCTGGAGACAAGAGACATGAGAGATGCAAACTTCCTACCTGTTTGTTGAGTATCAGTAGTGTCAACCTGTTTTCTAAATCTCCTACATCAGTAAAGATGCAAGGAACTTCGAAATGTGTTTTGTCTGACATTTACACTTTACAATGGATGCTGAGGCAATATCCAAATGTGTATTATATGCACAGGAAAGCCTGTAATATGTCTCAGGTGTTCACAATCATTTGAAGGCAGCCATGAACTAAAAATGGAGATCAATACCATCACAAAATTCCACTCGTAACTTTGGTTCTTAAACACAAATAAATTTCACTTAAGTTAAAATGTGAAGTTGACACTTACTACATATTTACTATACTTAGCAAAGCCTATGTGCAATAAAATAATTACAAAGAATGTCCTTGGAAAAATGAACCTAAAGCAATGGAAGGAAGAGATATGTCCTGAAAGAGGACCTCCTAACAAGTCTCCCAGCTCTGATCAAGTTCACACACAGCAGCCACAGGGAGCTTTTGGAAATGCAAGTCTAAAAGGGGAACCCTCCTACACTGCTGGTGGGAAAGTAAACTTGTTCAACCATTGTGGAAAGCAATATGGAGGTTCCTCAAAAAACTAAAAATAGACCCAGGAATCCCACTCCTAGGAATTTACCCTAAGAATGCAGGAGCCCAGTTTGAAAAAGACATATGCAGCCCTATGTTTATCACAGCACTATTTATAATAGCCCAGATATGGAAGCAACCTAAGTGTCCATCAGTAGATGAATGGATAAAGAAGATGTGGTACATATACACAATGGAATACTATTCAGCCATAAGAAAGAAACAAATCCTACCATTTGCAACAACGTGGATGGACCTAGAGGGTATTATGTTCAGTGAAATAAGTCAGGCAGAGAAAGACAAGTGCCAAATGATTTCCCTCATCTGTGGAGTATAACAACAAAGCAAAACTGAAGGAACAAAACAGCGGCAGACTCACAGATTCCAAGAAGGGTCTAGCAGTTATCAAAGGGGAGGGGAGGGGAGAGGGAGGGCGGGTGGGGAGGGAGGGAGAAGAGGACTGAGAGGTATTATGATCAGTACACATGGTGTGGGGGGATCACGGGGAAGACAGTGCAGCACAGAGAAGACAAGTAGTGACTCTGTGGCATCTTACTACACTGATGGACAGTGACTGCCATGGGGTATGCGGGAGGGACTCGATAATATGGGTGAATGTAGTAACCACATTGCTTTTCATATGAAACCTTCATAAGAGTGTGTATCAATGATACCTTAATTTAAAAAAATTAAAAATAAATAAATAACTGCCTTTGGGGTCAGAAAAAAAAAGAAAATGCAAATCTGTTTGTGTCTCTTGCCTGCATACCATCTTCAAGATGTCTCAATGCATTGTTGTATAATCTGTGATGTAAACTATGATGGTTAATCTCCTGTGTCAACTCAACTGGACCATCAGATACTCAGATTTCTGGCTTAACACTCTTTTGGGTGTGTCTGTGAGGCTGTTTCCAGTTGAGGTTAGAATCTGAATTGGTAGAATGAGTTAAGCAGATTTCCCTGCCCAGTATGGGTAGGCACCACCCAGTTCATTGCCTGAGTAGAACAAAAAGGTGGAGGAAGGGAGAATGGGCTCTCTCTCTCTCTCTCCCCTCTCTCTCTGTCTCTGCCTGACTGTGTGAAACGCGACATCGGTCTTCTCCTGCCCTCACACCGGGATTTACACCATCAGTACTCCCGGTTCTTAGACTTTGCATTCAGACTGAAATGTACCCTTAGCTGTCCTGAGGCTCCAGCTTGCAGACAGCAGGTCATGAGACTTCTCAGACTCCATAATTGTTTGAGCCAATTCCTTATAATAAATCTCTTCAGATAGATGATAGAGAAGATATTACATAGAAATGTATATATAAAGGTAAGATTTTATATATATTAAGACAAGATGAAGATATATCTTAATATAGAGATCTATAGATATATAATATATATTGCTATATATATAAAGATAAGATATTGTATGTATATAAAGGTAAGATTATATATATTAAGATAGGAAGATATATCTTAATATATAGATATCTATAGATATATATTATATATTATATAGTGATGTATATGAAGATATATATACTTAAAGATAAGACTATATATATTAAGATATTAGGTATATCTTAATATAGAGATATATATCTACATATATAGATATAGAGATTATAGATTAATATATATAATGATATATATTTTTATATATATATATATATTCTGCATAATTGGGCTACTGCCTGCCTCACAAGCCACACTTTATACAGATCACCTCACAAAGCCTGCTTCTGTGGCTTTCTGACCTTCCTCCTGACCCTCAAGCTCCTCAGAAGGCCCAGTACCTTCTCCACTTAGGACCTACTCATATTCTGTCCCCTTCTCAGAGAAAGTCCATGTGTGTCTCTTCCTCGGGACACATAAAAGTGCTGTCACCTCCTTTCTTTGGAATATTCTTCCCTTCACCTATGCTTGGCTAATTGCAAACCCCTTACAGATCTCAGCTTAAATGTTGACGTCTGAGAGAAGCCCCCTCCTCCTGAATTAGATTAGGCCTCCCTCTTATATGCTCCCATATCCCCAGTCCTTCGGTTTTCACAATCAATGATTCAGAAATTATTTGGTTAATGTCTGTTTTTTCTGTGAAATTGTAAGGCCCATGAAAACCGGACAAGTTTCGCTGTACAGGCCAGGTCTGTGTTTTGCCTTTCTCCTGCTATGGCCCCATAACTCAGCAGGGCACCTGGCATATAATAATAAATATTTAATGCATGAATAAATCAATGAGTGAATACATATATGAATGAATGTCATCCTTGAGCTGGAGCTATCATTTGTTAGTATCCCAGAGTCACTCATTTGCATGGTTTTGCAGTGAAAGTAGACTTCATCAGTAAGTGTGAAGTGAGGACACCTTTGTAATCTTATTACTTAGCTGCTGCATGGTACATGATAAGGGTTTTGTAGATGTTGGATGATGGATGGATGATGGATGGATGGATAGATGAAAGAAACCAAATCTAGTCATTTAGGTTTGTTTAGAGTGAAATTCATTTGTCCTTTCATATAAGCACCGTCCTCATCAAATGAGCTAAACAATTAAGCACATATTTGAAAATCTATGCAGAGAGATTAAAGGACAAAGAAAAGGGAAAAATATGTTCCCCTGAGCTCTTAAAGTTTTGTTGTCTGTAATATGTATTTGGCACTTATTAACTGAGCTGTTCATTAACTTATATATATATATATATGTATGGTTTATCACTCCAACCATATTAGAAGCTTCTTAAGACCTGTGAACATATCTCATATTTCCCTGTATCTTCCCCTCAACGTCTATAGCAGCTGGCATGGCACCTAGCATGTAACAGGTACTCAGTAAATACTGAGTATAGCATGTTGGTGTTAACTATGGTCTACTGACCAATTTACTCATGTGCTGTAGATAAATGCTAGTTTTGCCTCCCTGAGGCTTACCCAGCTGAGGTTCCAGTCTTTGATTGCTAGATTGATGCTGTTTTTTCATCTAAGTTGCAAACATTGGACATAAAGAAGGATAAAGAAAAAATGAAAGTTTTCAACTCCAAACCCAAGTTACTAAAAGTCTGTTAGAGTGCCAGTTGTGACAATGGTTAAAATAACAAGTTAAAAACAGTCATTGTCACTATTGACTTTTCTCATAAAGAAATACATCCCATTTATAATAGCATCAAAAACACTAAAATATAAATTTAAGGAGGTGAAAGATCTCTCCTCTGAAAATTATAAGACATGATGAAAAAAATGAAGAAAACACAAAAAAACAAAAAACATCTGTGCTCATGGGTTGGAAGAATTATATTGTCTTAAAATGTCAATACTACCAAGCCATCTATAGATTCAATACAATCTGTATCAAGATCATAATGGCTTTTTTTACAGAAGTAGAAAAAACATTCCTAAAGTGTATATAGAACCACAAAAGACCCCAACTAGCCAAAGAATTCCTGAGAAAGAAGAACAATGCAGGAGGCACCACACTTCCTTATTTCAAGCTATTATCAAAACAGTAAGGTACTGGCATAAATAGACTAATGGAGCAGAATCAAGAGCCCAGAAATAAACCCAAGCGTATACAGTCAGTTAACGATTGACCCAGCAGCCATGAATGCTCAATGGAGAAAGAGACAGTCTCTTCAATAAATGGTGAGGGATAGGTGGCTATTCATATGTAAAAGAATGAAACTGGACCCCTATCTCACATTACTCACAAAAATTACCTCAAAATGGATTAAAGACTTAAATGTAAGCCCCAAAGCCATGAAATTCCTAGAAGAAAACATAGGAATAACCTCTTTAACATGGTCTAGTAATGATATTTTGGCTATAACATGTGTGGATAAAATGAGAGTGCCTGTGGCCAGGATTCTCACCTGGCCCTGGTTGACTAACTCACTGCACACCTGTGGGCAATACATGGTTGTTGACTGTATATAAAGAGCTCCGCCCAGTGCTCTGGGCGCGACACGGTGACATGGCTGCAAGGCTGCAGGAGAGTAGAGCAGAGGCTGGAGTGGTGGCAGTGCCAAGGACAGAGGCCCAGAGGACGGCTGTGAGGACAGAGGGGCCCAGAGGCAGAGACCGGCTGCTGCATGCAGACTCGCTCTGAGTGAACAGGATTTTAGTGACTGACCTGCCACCTGGAAATAAAGTTGGGTATAACCCTTTCACCCCAAGAATGTTTTGCTGTCAATATCTATGGTCACATTGAATCCATAGTGAACTTTCCCGGGGCTGAAACCCATTGGCAAGACAGCACCTAAAGCATAAGCAACAAAATCAAAAACAAGTGGGACTATATCAAACTAAAAAGCTTCTGCACAACAAAAGAAACCACAACAAAGTGAAAAAAAAACCTATAGAATATTGGCAAACCCTGTATCTGATAAGGGGTCAATATCCAAAATATGTAAAGAACTCATACAACTCCATAGCAAATAATAATAATAATGATAACCCCATTTAAAAATGGACAAAGGGCCTGAATAGACATTTCTCCAAAGATCTACAAAAGGCCATAAACATGAAAAGTTGTTCAATGTCATTAGTCATTAGGGAAATGCAAATTAAAACCCTGAGCTATCTCCTCACACCTGTTAGAATGCCTATAATCAAAAGAAAAGAAATAACAAGTGTTGGTGAGGATGTGGAGAAAAGAGAACCCTCCTACACTGTTGGTGCAAATGTAAATTGGTACAGCCATGATGGAAAAGACAGTATGAAGGATCCCCAAAACATTCAAAATAGAACTACAGTATGATTCATCAATATCACCTCTGGGACTATAGCCAAAGGAAATGAAAACACTGACTCTAAAAGATATCTGCACCCCCACATTCATATCAACATTATTTTTAAAAAATGTATGGAAGCAACCTAAGTGGCCATCAATAGATGAGTGGATTAAAGATGTGGTATGTATATGTAATGAAATAATATTCAGCCATTAAAAACAAGGAAATCCTACCACTTGCAACAACACAGATGTACCTTGAAGACATTTTGCTAAATGAAATCAATCAGACAGAGAAAGAAAAATACTATATGATCTCTTATATGTGGAATCTAAGATAAAGTCAGTCTCATAGAAAAAGAAACCAGATTTGTGGTTACCAGAAGCAGAGAGTGAGAGGAAGGGAAATTAGAGGACGGTGGTCAAAAGATACAAACTTCCAGTTATAAGATTAATACTAGGATATAATGTTCAACATGATTATAGCTAACACTACTGAATAAGATACAGGAAAGTTGTTAAAAAAATAATAAATCCTAGGAGTTCTCATCACAAGGAAAACATTTTTTTCCTGTTTTTCTTTCTTTTTATTTTATCTATATGAGAAGATGGATGTTAGCTGATCCTACTGTAATCATTTCACAATATATGTAAATCAAACCATCATGCCCTATGCTTTAAACTTAAACAGAAATGTATGTCAGTTACTTCTCAATAAAACTGAAAAAATGGTCATTTTGAGTTTTGACTAGAATAATTGCAAGTTAACAATTTATTTGTGCTAACAATTAAGCCAGAAAAATATTAAAATGCAGCGTCTGTACAATATTGGTAGGTCACAGGGACAGTAGTACAGTACAGAGAATACAGTTAATGACTCTATAACATCTGACTACATTGATAGAGAGTGACTGCAGTGGAAGGGGGAGGACTTGATAATATGGGTGAATGTTGAACCATTGTGTTGTGTATCTGAAACCATCATAAGATTGTATATCAATGATACTCTAATAATATATATATTACATACAATTTTGCTAATAACAGAGCCTTTACATATGAATATTCTCTGCAGAATATGTGTGAAGCAAGATTTTATTAGGTAATGCAACTATGTTAAAGAGGGAAATTTGGACTATGATAGTTCAGTTCTCAGTGTAATGAAATGTCTACCCATTACAGTTCTAACCATTATGTAGCTATAGCCCATTATTCTTCTAAAGTTATTTTTTATTTAATTTGTCAAACTTGTTTGCTATATTTAGAAAATGAAGATAAACAAAACTGTAATACCTCGGCTCTGAGATAACCACCATACCACCCTTGATATGTAAACAGCATTTTATATACATATAAAATATATGTATGTATGTATTTATATGTGAACAACATGGGTTTGAACCGTGTGGGTCCATTTATATGTGGATTTTTTCCAATAAACATATTGGAGAAATCTTTATGAGATTTACAACTATTTGAAAAAAAAATTTTCTTTTCTCTTGCTTTCTTGTAAGAATATAGTCTAAAATATACAAAATATGTATTAATTGGTTGTTTATATTATTGGTAAGGTTTCCAGTCCACAGTAGGTTATGAGTAGTTAATTTGGGGGGGGAGTCAAAAGTCACACATGGATTTTCAACTGCACAGGGATTTGGCACTTTTAACCTCCATGTTGTTCAAGGGGCAACTTGTATATTTGTATAAACAGATAGATACATATACCATCTACTATTGCATGAGCATTGCAAGTTTTAACTTGGATTTAATTATTTCATAGTTTTAACTTTTTTTTACACATGATCTCTGTTTGATAGGGAATGACAGTCACAACATGTTTAAAACACCATTTTGTTCACCATCTAGATACTCATTTTATGGATATTTTGTAATTAATTTAATGAGTTGTATTGTTGAATCTAGGTTGTCTCTGAATCTCTGCTTTTATAAACAATACTGATGAATATCTTTGTAGGTATCATTTACAAAAAAATAATGTATTCAAATTTTAAAAAATAAATAAAATGCAGCTTCTTAAAGAAAAGACATCTGAGAGATTTGTATATTTATAATAAGTTGTTAAAATCCAAAAGAGAAAAAGATCATACTAACAAATTTACAGTGATATTTTGCTAGTTGTTGGAAGCCCTCATAGAAAAAGAAAAGAAAAAAAAAAAGAATTAAGGCGTTAGCTCCATCAAGACCAAATACTTGAGAAAAGAAAGAAAGACGAGAGGGAAGGAGGGAGGCAGGGGAGGCGGGAGGGAGGGAGAGAGGGAGGGAAGAGGTGCCTAAGCCAAGAGAACTGTGCAGGATCATCGGTTTCCCAGTCCCTGGCCCCTTGCTCTGCTTACGTCTCAGCAGTGATTGAGCAGCCGACGGCCTGCAGGCTCAGTCCCACTGGGCTGCTGAGCGAGCCCTGCACATCTGTGCAAAGCTGGATTAGCCGGTGGACTCATCTCTGTGCACCTAGGCATACAATGATAGCCCCTCAGCAAAGACCTTGCACCATTAGACAATGTCTTTATTTACATGTAAATTATTTCCAAGCTATAGTGTAATACTATATTATACATATCATAAGACATACATAAGAGTAAAATCTTTTAAGAATATATATATATAAACAGACATAAATGACAGTGCTAGTATTTCTCTTCTTCATTCCAAAGAATCACCATGTATGCTCCGTAGGGTGAAAGCTCTGGGCTTGGAGGCCTCTGGGGGAAGCTCCTCTTGGAAACCCCAGCTGTATTTTTCCCTTCTGTCTGATTGTGCTTCTGCCTTCTTGATTTGCCCTCAGGTTATCTCTTCCTACCTGCTTGCCAAGGTATGTTCTTCTGATCCCCACCCAACCCAATCATCTGGATCCTAAAACCCTGACTTATTTTGTTTCCAGCCCCTTCCTCCTGGGAGCATGGACTCCGCCCTTAAACCTCAGCCACTGATCAGGAACTTGGTCTGCAAACCTACAGAACACCTGCAACCACACAGGTGCCGCTCACCTGGCTCACTCACTGGCTCTAGCTGAAAACTTGCTGCTATACGAATCCTTCCATGCGCTCAGCTACCACGATGCTGTTCCCCGGGCAGTAAGATGGGGCTGTTCAGATGCAGCAGCCTTCCGGGGCCACACCTGTCATCAACAGGCGCTCTCCTTGCTTCACTCCTGAGCCACACATGTATCAGCAGGAGTGGGACAGACTAGAGCAGCGCACTCAGAGGGCTTATTAGAACATGTGTAATGTATCTTTGGTGTCAGTGTTATTGACTTTCCTTTTAATCATTAGCATACTAATTAAATAAAAATTCATTTGTTACCACATTTTAGATTAGACTGGCTTTTTCCCCCTTTGTGCCATCTGGTGTGTCTTCTTCCACACAGTCTCTTTCAAATATGCAATCTAGGGTTATAAAATTATCTGAAAATGTAATAACCAATACCACAGGTAAATAAATGCCTTTAAAGGATAAGAGAATCGCTTTGTTGAGCCTTCTGACATCAGTGAGAGGAGTCAGCTGTGATACCAAGGATCAGGCCAGTCTGGGGTGCTCAGCATCTCCACAGTCCCAGGATTCTCTAAGATCGGAAGTAAAGGGCTTAGTGTTCTGGACTCATCACCTCTTCTTACTCCAAAATCTTATTATTCTTAGAATTCTCATAGCTGACTAAGCAATTATCAAAGAAGGAAGTGTCAGAAGACAAGAAAACTTTGTTCCAAAGTGCTGTATCTAGGGGTCATTAAGTACGTTTACATTTGGTTACCATACAGGAAATACTGTAGTAAGAAATAACAAAAAGTCAAAAATAAATATCATCTTATACCTATATATAAAAGGAGTAACTGATAAACAGTTCTACAACCAAAAACAAAACACAAAGTACCCTAAACGACATAACTATCACTAAATTGTCAGAAGAGAGCGTAGACAATGAAAAAACAACACTGAGAATAAAAATATAATCCCATTTAATGATTACTTTATACCTCACCTAAAATTGATAAACCAGAAAACATCAGGAAAAATCCAGGGTTAGATAAAAGCATGTCCAGAAAGAGTGAAAATAAAATAAGGATATTCAGCCACACTGCATTATTTCAACAAGGAAAATTTCATTATTAGAGAATATTAATGGGAATAAAAAACAACTTTCAGTTTGATTATTATATTTTTAAATTCTAAAATTTCTAGTTCTCTTTTTCAAATTTGCAATATTGCTTTTTATAGTTTCCAGTTTCTTGATGAAAGAGTAAGACTAAGCTTTATCTCCATAAGCATAATAAACACAGTTTATGTCAGTCTACCTCTGATAATTCCACTATCCAGATGTCCCATGGATCTGTTTCTGGGATCTGTTGCTTATACTAGTTCTCATTCATGTTTTCTTGCCTCCTGTGTGCCTGGTTATCTTTACTAGTGTAATGGACATTGTAGTTGAAAAAAAACCTTATAGTCACTGCATTATTTGCAATAGCCAAGATATGGAGGCAACTTAAGTGTCCATCAGTAGATGAGTGGATAAGGAAGATGTGGTACATATACACAATGGAGTATTATTCAGCCATGAAAAAAAGAAAGAAATCCTGCCGTTTGCAACAACACAGATGGAACTGGAGGGAGGGTATTATGCTCAGTGAAATAAGCCAGGTGGAGAAAGACAAATACCATATGATTTCAATTATTTGTGGAATATATAAACAAAGCAAAACAGAAGGGAACAAGACAGCAGTAGACCACAGACTCTGAGAAGGGACTGGTAGTTACCAAGGAGGAGGGGTTGGGGGAACAGGGAGGGTAAGGGTGATGAAGGGGCACAATAATTAATAATCACAATGTAAGCTGGTCACAGGGAAGGTGGGACAGCACGTACAATATAGCCAGTGATTCTGTAACATCTTTCTGCATTGATAGATAGTAATTGCACTAGAAGGGGTGAGGATTTGATAATGTAGGTAACTGCTGAACCGCTGTGTTGTACATTTGAAACCAACATAAGGTTGTAAATCAATGATGCTTCAGTAAAAAAAATGAAAAAAGAAACTTATAGTAATAATTCAAGGCTGAGGATGATTTTTGTCTTCCTTCAAGAGAAGGCTTTCCTTTGCTCCTGCCAGGAGCTTAATGGCACTGGCAATTTAGGTTCCATTTAATAAAACTTCAGAGTTTCAAGTTTTGGGGCCCACAGATAACTTGAAGCCTGGCTGGGATCCACGCAAGAGCTGGTTCATGTCAAGTTCACTCACACTCCCAGGGTGCAGCCTTTCGTGCCCCATCCACGGGGTGTCCCATGGACCTTGGTATCACTGGACTCCAGTTTTGACGCCTGACGTGCTGCAAGGCCCTGGCAAGCACTGCTCAGCCACTCGGCCACCTGTCACAAATGCTCCCCATAAAGCAAGACCGATCCCAAATGCCAGGCTCATATTTCACGATTTCTGTCTTCTCCCAGGTCTTGGCAAGGTAATTCTTTACTGTCTTGTCAGTTCTTAGATACTTGCTGAAAGTTTTTAAAATATTTTGTCAAGCTTTTTCAGTCATTGTCAACAGGAGTGTTGGCCCAAATTACCTAGTCTATCGACGGAAATCTAATCGCTGTTCAAGTTTAAATAGCTGCTCATGAAATGAGATAACAGGAAGTCAGCATGTCATTGCTCCTTTAAAGTTTCCTACTGAACAACTAATATATATCATTACTCTCTTTACTCATCTCTAATTCCAAAAGAAAACACTCGATGAACTTCATACAAAGTTTAGGATGGGCTTAATTCAGATATATATTAAACATAAATAATCAACATCCATAGAATAAATATGTCATTCAACAAGTTTTCTTGAGCAATTACCAGTCTCATTTTTGGTACTTGGGACACATCAGCGTAGGAAACAAAGACTTTCTCACCCTTATGGTGGTTATATTCTAGGGACAAGAGGCAGATAAAGAAAATTAAATATGTACAAGGTAAACTTTTTGGTATGTTATGTATTAGTATATAATATTGGGAAGTGGTTGGTGTTATAGAAAACAGTAGATTTGGAGACTCAGGACAGGGAGAAGAGTTATAATTTTCCACAAAATGGCCAGAGTTGTTGACAAGATGAAATTTCAGTGAAGACTTGAAGGTGGTGAGGGAGTTACCCATGCGTGCGGGGCAGAGGGAAAGACGCCAAGCTCAGGTTGTCCGCCCTGATCACGGGGCGTGAGGGAAGCCAAATGGCTAGAATGGAGTGAGAGGGCATGAGGGAAGGAGAAATAATAGAGAAAGTGGGGTAGGAAGGTCCCGTCGGGGCTGGGGGCCTCTGTAAAAACTTCTGCTTTTTCTCGGAATGCGATTGGCGGCGCTCCCTCCATCGGCAGTGAGCAGGGAAGGGACCTGATCTCGTCCCGGTTGGAGTGTTGAATCTAAGCGGAAGGAACACCAGGAGACCAGATAGGAACTCACAGCAGTAACCCAGACAACAGCGTGCACTGTCTCGGTACACTTTGAGACGTATCTTCACGGTAAAATCAGTGAGATTGTGACAGATTAGAAGTGGAGCATGAGAAACAGGGAGATGGAAATATATGTCCCCAATATTCTTCACCTGAACAGCCAGGAAGATGGAATTGCCATCTACTGAGAGGGGGAGGCAGAGGGTGGAACACTTAGGAACGCAGTTCGGGTTCAGTTTAATGCATCCGCTAGACCATATTTGTCCTAGTTCAATATTCAAGTCAGGAGAGAAACTGAGAAACCTGAGCTGGAAATATAAACTTGAAACTTTTAAGCTAAGAGTTTACATTTAAAACCATGAGACTCAGTGAGACTCCCAAGGGAATAAAAACAGAGGGAAAGAAGATGTCAAGGACTCAAACATTAGGAGGTCCCAATATCATTCACATATATTAATTTAGGAGAGGGGTCAAAAGCAAAGCTAAAGGAAGAGTCCCAAGAGGACAGTTCGAGGCTCACGGGAGAGATTGCATGAAATCAGGAAACTATAGGAAATAGGGCCCATGATTACTTGCCTTTCTAGCCATTCCATGCCAGACACTTCACCTGTCTCCACACGACTCTTCTATTTTCCTGGTCTTAGAAGGAGATGCCATTTTAGCTACAGGGACCCAGGCTGGGCCCAGAAGCACACCGCTCCTCCTCATAAACTTCCTATAACACTTAAGGAGATTTTCAGAATCAGTAGATACAGAAGAGACAGAAAATAAGTTCTCCTCCTACTGGCTCCACAGTCGTAAAGCCAGCCTGTGCAACAAGGGGACAACGTTGAACTTGGTCTCCAGCACCACGCGGTCCTTCTCAATCCCTTTTCCATCTGGTGACTCGGACTCCTCAACCTCAGCAGGTACAGCGACTCTCACTGACCTTCTCCGGAGAAGTCTGATGCCCCAAATTTCCAATGCAGCACTCGGCTCTCTCAAAACGTACCTGTTCTCTGTCTTAGGACTTCCGGGTGCTATCCTCTGACAGCAATTTGTTGGGCAATTCCTCTCCAAGACATGTGCCCTTGATAACTGCTTTCAAGCCTACCAAACTGTTTCAAGTGAATGCAGCAGGGATTTTTTGAACAGTGGCAAAGCTTCAGCACAGACATGAAAGGAGGGGCGCGCACACTCCCACCTCAAGAGATCCCGTTCAGAGTGTCCCCGGAGAGTGCTCCCAGTCTCCCTGGCCAGCAGAAGCTGAGCAGTCCCCCTACTTGGTGTATCTACGGGTCGTTTTAACGTGGGGCTTCCTAGAGCAAAATAAGACTATTTTGACAAGCACTGATCTCACATCATGAAATGTTGTATCTACAGATCATCAGTTAATTTAGCTATTCATCTCCTATCAGCATTAGGTTGCACAATGTGCAATGGCCTTTGGTAGGTCAAACATAATCAGACATTGGCCTTTTCATTTGCTTCAATCTATTGCACACAGATACATATTTATTTAATACACAAAAGGAAGTATTTCATGGTTTTGTTAACAAAATCTACCCATTGCTCTTACCATCTGTGATAAATCCATGTGTCACTGGAATTATCATTGGAGATGTGTCTCCTCGGATGTGAATGAACTCAGAAAAACGCTTTCTATAAAGTGCTTTCTACCACTAACACAGCAGGGGTCTTAGGGTTTGTCATATAAGGCAGAAATTCTATTCTAGGCTGACTAAGGCTTCCAAGACTCTCGGCCACACTAAGAAGCCCTTCCTGTAATCCTCTCAGACTCTATCAAGCCCACTTCACACCTCATTTCATAGGAACAATTAATGTTCTCATCTCAGCAGCGGTGGATTTAACCCATTGCTTCAGGTTCCTTTTTAGTTCAAATTACAACATAAACCTTAAACTCAACAATGTAATTTTGCTCCTTGACTAGGACATTTGCCTTATAGGTCCTTGTAGAATGTTTTCCTGGAGGGGCAGGCCCTGAGTTTGCATTTCAGCTCTGCCACTGAGTAGCTATGTGACCTTCTTCGAATCTCTGGTGACAAACCCTGGTGAGATGCTCATCTCACCTGTTTCCTCCTCTTCCTAGAACTACAGAAGTGCCAGGTGCCCTTGAAATTAGATGTGGCCATGTTACTGAGTCCTTGCCCGTGAAATGTGAGCAAAAGTGCTGTGTGTCACCTGTAGACAGGACAGGTAAGAACAAGCTCTCTTCCGCGCTCTCGGTGGCCTACCTCCCTGCAGGTGCACTGGACCCAAGGCAGACCCTGGGAACCTAAGGATGCGAAGAGCCTCCCCCAGCGGCTGCATGGAGCAGAGCAGTCCTCTCCTAGGCCCTCCGTTCACTGAGAGAGAAGTAAACCCTGATAGGGGTAGAAAACGTTGATGTTGAGGTATTAAGAACAGTTAACATACCCTGTCTAATCTTTTATTTCCTCATCTGTAAAAGTGAAAAAAAATCATAGAACCTGTGTTCTAGGGTTGATGTTAGGATTAAATGAGATGGCAAATGTACATGAGAGGACAGTGTTTGGCCCAGAGTAGGACAATATAAATGGTGGCTGCTTTATAGTTACCATAATATGCTCTCTCTTATATCTTGCTGAAACATTTTCAATATCCCTTAAAACAACCCAGTGTTCCAAAAAATACTTTTTTTGGCAGTTCTCATGGGGCAGCATACTTTCAAGACCCAGTATCTGACCCATGCACTCTGATAGCAGAGCTCACAGATATCAATAAATCTTTCCTGGCTCAGAATAGTTTTTATTGGATAAGGTTAGACTTTTTAATGCCTATCATTTTCTGAATAATTAAAGTCATTATTTCCAATTGCCCTTGGGTATGCAAATGTAGAAGATCTTAGAGATACCATCTGATATAACTCACTTGCTGTTAATCAGAAGTACAGAAAGCAACTCCTCACACACCATGCACTCACTATAGTGCTTTTTGATTGACTAAGTGGTATTTCTTCTTTCATTCTCAAGTTTCCTAAAACTTTTGCTCACCAACTGCTTTTTTCAATGAAACATTATTTGTCTTTTTGGTTAATATCAATAGAACAAATCTACTTTTCCAACTGCATACTCCTTGACATCATTAGACAGCAAGCTTGAATGTGTAATAGCACAGATTATAGCACTGGTAAGTGGAGTTTACACAACGCACACATATAAACCAACTTCAAAAGAAAATTTGGGTATTGATCACCAAATTCCACTTTATAAGCTATCCAACTAGTTCTTCCTGAGAAAAGTATCATTTAAAGCAAACTTCAAAAGAAAAAAATATAAAAACCGAGCTCCAAATAGAAACAAGCAGCCTTCTAACATGCTTTCCAAAAATTCTCTAAAATCTTCTGAACTAAATAATATTACCTCAAATTTATAATGCTTTTTCTTTATCTCTTTGCACAAAATATCTAAGAGCACAGGGGAGCCCCACATTCGTGTTGAAGCCACACACAATGTCCAGGCCCGCTTTAGGGTTAGCTTGCTAATCAATCCATAACTTAATAAATAATCATGCTTTGTTTTGCTACACCTTTTTCCAAAAGTGAATTAAGGTGGTTTATAAACACATGTACAAGAGAATTACTTATAATGAGATAAAACAACAAAAAAAGAGAGAAAATTAGGCAAAGGGAAAATAGGGACAAAAAATAATGATGAAGCCATTGGAGGAGGTTGTAAAAAGCAGCAAATGCTGTTAAATTGTAAACACTTTCTGAAGACTAGCCACAGATTTCGCTCTGAGCGAAAGAGCAGGAAGAGAAACATAATTTACAAAGTTCATGAGTAGAACATAGGGAGCAATGCCCAAATCAATACCTTTACACTGAACACAATAAATTTCACAGTGCTATTTATATAAACCTCCATCGATATAAAAAAAAAATGTTTAAAGACTCCCCAGGACAAATGTCAAAATAAAAGGCCATAGTCCCTCCCAGTGAGTCTGTAGAAACTCGTGGGGACGCCCAAGATTACGATGCTGTTATTTGTGCAGGTATGTAGAGCCGGATTAATACAAGCTTCCTTCAGGATTGATTTCAAATGCTTTTTTAAGGCCAGAGAAGATCCAAGGTGGTGCGTGTACCAACCAGCGACTCCGCACAAAGCATGACGGAAAACGTATGAGAAGCGGTGGTCCGAGAGGAGGGGATGGACAACAAGAACATTTCCTTGGTAAGAAGAAAGTGAGATTTGACAGCAGAGTCTAGTTAAGGGACAGGGGGAGATGCGGGGTTAGAAGGCACATTTGTCCTATTGAGATGGCAGGGGCATAATGGAGGGTCTTTTAGCATTTCTAGCCGTGCTTTGTTTTTTATTCACTAGATAATAAGAAAGAGAGAGAGAGATTGACGAATCATATAACATGGGAGCATGGCTGGTGTTAAGTCCGGGAAGAAGAAATCCAGGGCAAAATACCTCTAAAAACCGAAATCAGTCAAAGGAAGAAATAAAGTTTAAAACCCGTTTATTGCTTACAAACTGCAGGCCAGGGCCCTCTCTCTCCTCCGCTCCTGAAGCCAGCCGCAAGCCAGCGCCTCCCCTTAACCTGCCCGTTCAGACACGCCCTCCGTTACCCACTGCCGTGGAGATGAACTTCCCTGCACCCCCGAGGATATGCGCATGCACCAAGCCAGGGGAGATATTCTGGAAGTGTCACCGTTTTACCCGCAGCTGGTGAACAATTCTAACCCAAACCCGCAAACAACTGAATGGGTAAAAGAGGGAAGGGAGAGACTCATAAGTGGAAAGAGTCCATGGTCCAGCTGAGTTTAGCTCTGTCACTGGGACCTCACTTTCCCGCTGGTTTGTGAATTCATCAGGAGGAAAGCTGGGGGTAAAGCGAAGGAAAGGGGAAGGGAAGGCGGCCTGAATCGTATCTGATTTATATACATATAAGTCTCAGTGTGCAACACAAGAATGGCCTGTAGCCAAAATTCAGAGTCTAGTTGGTTGTTGGAAAAAAGCACAGAATCCAATTTGTTCAGCTGAAGTTATTTATGGTGACTGAGATTTTGTAAGTGAGTGGATGGTAAGGTAAGGAAAAGGGAACATAGATATCACCCACAAATGCTAGCGACAGACAGCAGGGTGTGAGCGTTGCTTTGGACTAGAAGGCAGGCTAGCTCCTGGGCGGCTGTGACTCCAAACCTCTTCGCCTTATTGTTTCAGATGTCAATGGTGCAGCCAAGTGTTAGCATTCCTGTGACAAAAACGGATAGGAACTTCAGCAAAGAGAAATAGACAAGAAAGATGATTTAAAAAAACCATGATGTCACCTAGATGCAGGTAATAATTAAATTTCAGAAAATTACACTCTTTTTAAAGAAGAGAGTAGAAGTGGAGAGTAATAATAAAACTTAGTTTAACCAAAGGAACATTTGACTCGGAGTCAAAAGACTAGGGACTGGATCTCAGCTCCTAGGCAAGTTGTCAGCCTTCTGTTAAGTAACTGCCGCTGGGTGCTGGTCTCCTTAGGGTGAGGCGAGTGAACTCAGTGGTTTTCAAACTGTGCTCTGGAGGCCTCAGGGGGTCTTGAAGTGTTAGGTTAGGCCAAAGGCCAAGCCTCGGGCCCCAGACCTGAGCATGTTATTAGCAGAATAGATCTACTCTAACCTTTTAGCTACAACTTTTATAAAAGGTTCTCATAGATCGATTGTTTAGAAAAAAAGAGACCTATTGTTTTCAAAAAGCTAGAAACCATCGAGGCTGACCTCTAATGTCCCTCACATCTAATAAATCCCATTTAAGTCAGTAGCATACTCGAACAGGAAATGTAAACTGGGTATCATTGGTTCAATCTTACAGGTTGGAAACAAGCACAGAAAAATCAGAGCAAATTCTCACTGATGGAAATGCCAAGACTAGCACCTAAGTCAGCTGACTAACTTCGTACTTCCAAAAGTTTTAAAGCCCTTTACGTTAGGAAAGAATTCTGCCGGTGGTTTGATTGTAGCAAGAAGCATAAAGGTACATGATTGGGGTCTCAATTTGTTCTCTCTTATATCTTGCTGAAAAGCATGCATAAATATTTGCAGCAATATGTTTGGAGTTTGTAGATATTTGTAAATAAAATGACTCTTAAAGCATCCTCTTTTTGCCTCCCAAAGATAGGGTTGTTTTTCCCTGATTTTGGCCTTCTCTGAACTGCCCACCCCTTTCTCAGTTTGGGTTCCTGTTACGATTCTGCATCTTATGACTATGGTTTGAGGAATCACAAAAAAATTTCTCTTTGGTACAGAAACTCACAGCCCACAGTTTTGTCAGGTTTCGATGCCATAACTGTTGTGCAAAATTAACATTTGATGAATATGTTTGTCTTTTGTTTTAAGGTATCAGTTTATGCAAGATTATCACAACTGAGCCAAAATGAGCCTCAATTTATGTAAAACAATATGAGAAAATCTGAAAACAGCTGTGGTCTTTAAGGTAGATTACACTGTGTCTGGTAAGTTGTTTAAGTAGCTAGAGTTATCAAGACTACGGCAACTGTAGGTGTTGGGACAAAGATGGGTTTTGAAGCCCAGCTGCCTATAAACCAAACTCTGTTATTTACTAGCTGTGTGACCTTGAGTTACTTAGTTAACCTCTCTGTGCCTCTGTGTCCTCTCCTTTACTACAGGGATAATAAGGATTCAGTAACTTAAGATACATATAGTGCTCTTAGAACAGTAAGTGTTCGTTTAAAAAAATAAGTAAATTTATTTTTTAATTTACTTATTGGCCAAAAAAATTCTATCTTGTCTAAACCACTATTATTTGGGGTCTCTGTTACATATAGGGCAGCCTGCTTACACTACCATGAACATGCTGGCAAGGTAATCACTTGTTTCTCACACATGAAAGGGAAATCACTTTTCAGTGGAAACCAAAGAAAGAAAAATTAGTAGCAAGTTCTATCAGCATCAGTTCTAAATTAAAAATTAGCAGTTTTTCTCCCTTCTCTCCCTCTCTCCCTGTATGAATGATTTGATATAAAAGGCATTAGATTTAAAAAAGCAGAGAAGGAATCTGGGGGCAGGGAGGGGAGGGTGTGCCCAGCAGTCTTGGAGAGTAGTGTACCGGCCCCACCCAAGAGCCCCGACCACGGGGCAGTGGGGCTGGGAGACTCGTTACATGGCGTTGGGATGGCGACGGGCAAGATTTGTTACGTACAGTGGGGTTGGTCAGATATGGAAATATATGGAGGACGGTGGGAGTCAGGAGGAAAGCTGTAATAAACTCTGTGTTGCTGGATACAAATTTTAAGTATTGATGTGAAATTCAAGGTTTTCAACCTAGATAGACACTTACATAAATAAGTCTAGTGGATGTGTGTATATACACGCAAATACTCTGTAGCTCTATGCCCTGAGAGAGTCTGAAGGCAGTGACACCCCAGTAGTAATGCCCCCATGCATACCCAGGGCCTGATTGCTGTGTACTGTTCTCTGCTAAAAGGAGCCCAGGGCTTCTTGCAGAAGTGACGGGTGACAGGGCTGGGACCGGAAGAATACAAGAGGACTCTGGAGCACCTCTTCATGTAAGATGGCAAGGAAGCGCTTACAGAATGCTGGGCACACATCAAAAGGGCACAGAAGCTCGTCTGAGGGGTTCCCACTGGCCAAATCTAGGACCATGTGTCAAAATACATAATGATAGCGATAGACTATAAGCCATTAAATAAGATAAGAATCCATGAATCTATACTGATATAATTAATTAGTTCGTTAATTAATTTTTAAAAAGAAGACAAACTTTTCCTTACAATGGAATGCCTTCTGATGAATGTGGCAGGAACTATGGAATCAGAAAAATCACCATTCCATAACCATGATAGTAATTAATTCAGCCAAGAAATATCAACGGATGCTAAAACTAGTGGGTGAAAGTTTGATGAGGAATGGAATATTTACATAGTCTGATGGAGAACATCGAGAGGATGTGACCACCAGTTGAGCTGGACCCCAGCAATCAGAGACCCCTCACCGCCTCCCCCGTCCTGGGAATGGGGGTCTGCCTGCCTTTCCCGCTCCCAGAGGCTGCCTCAAGGACACAGCCTTGAGATGGCGATGTGCTGTTCAGACTGTCTGGACAGTAAGCGTGACTAAACCCAGTTAAGGCCTCTATGAACAGAATGTTAAGATTCAGCGGGTGGATGCGGAGATCTACTCGCCCAGGACAAGCCTCCAAAGATAGGCCTTGTATGTAAGTTCCCTTGTTAGTAATCCTACCATAGACCAATCAGGAGGGGCCTGCCTCTCTCTCCAGTCCCCGCCCCCAGTACCGGGACAAGTCTCTGATCACACCTGGGAACCTCCCATGAACTTGCAGTACAACAAGCCCTAAAGTAACCTCCCCACAAAATACATGTTGATCACAAAGGGATTAAGGAGTAACTTTATGATGGACCTGACATTTTTTTTTTAATCAAGGGATCGAGGTTAACATCACTGGCAAAGACAAATAAAATTGTGTACCATCAGATAGAATGCAATGAGAACACAGCATCAATTCTCTGATACTTCTTCCCCAAAAAATGTATAACATGAATCTAATCATAGGCAATTATCAGACAAACACATATTAATGGACAGTCTCCAAAATAACTGGCTTGTAATAATTACGAGTGTCAAGATCACAAAACTCAAGAAAAAAAGTGAGGAGCTTGCTTGCTCCAGACTGAGGGACTCTCTAGCGACAGGACCGCTAAATGCGATACATGCTCCCGAACTGAATCCCTTCGCTATAAAGGGTGGCAAATTCCCCTGGGCCTGTGCGTTTCATGGCTGTGATGTGCCAGCCATGGTGACGGAGGGCAGGTGATACACGGGGCATTCAGGCTGAAGGAGTATCGTGTCAGCGACTTGCTCTCAAATGGGCCAAGAGAAAAAACTCCTTGTACAGCTCTTCCAACTTTTCTGTAAATCTGAGATTATTTAAACTTTTAAAAATAATCGATTATTTATTATGAGAAGATTAGACACTTTATTTTTAAGCTCTATTCATAAAGCTTTTGTGACAATTAAATGAGACAAAGCATTTACGGCACAATGCCTGATAACAGGCCAAGACTTAAAAATGCAGATCTCTATAGTATAATATATTACATTAAATCACAAACATACACATTCCTCTTCCCACTGGCAAATGAATATGATCAGGAGAGCCAAGTGAAAGGACTCGATCAGATGGTTGGAATTGCTCCTGCCTTGAAGCAAATGTTAGGACCAGATGACCTTGAGGCACCATTTGTACTTAATTATGTCTGGTCCCATAGTGCTAATTACCATATTTCTCAGCCTTTCCATAAGCATCCTCCTGATTAAAAGTCATTTATTAGGCTTAGTACAATGTATACCACCCCACCAAAGCATTATAAAGGCTTGATTAAACATTGCATTTGTCTGCCCCTTGTACCCCTACCAACTCTCCCTTGGTAAATGAAGAGCCTGAAACGAAGGGTCTCACCCAAGGACACAGAGCAGGTTGATAGCAAAGAACAAACACCTGGACAGTGACTGACCTTGTTTCTCCTGCTGATTCTAAATGACCAGTTAAACCTACCAAATCTGAGAAAAAGGCTCCCACTCAGTCAAGTTTTAATAATAATAGTAACCCTAGTTCAATTTGTCCCTTTTCAACTTCAACTTTGTACTTAGCTTCATATCCAAAATACTGTCCCCAGGGCTTAACGCAGCATTTCCAATTTTTTTAAAAGATTTATTTTGTGCAGAAAGCAAAGTCCTTTTATTTTGAAAACTGGCATCGTAAAAAACAAAAAGGGACAAAAGGAAAAGAAAGAAAAACAGAAACCATGCCGACCCAGTATCTAATTCTCCTCACTGCCTCATTCCTGGCGCACACAGCTCGCTTTGACATCAAGGGGCGCTCTGCCAGGGAAGACCACATGGACTGCCGAAGGGAATCAGAGCCTGACCCCCACCTCCCTCTCCTCCTCCTTCCCCAGGGCCCCACTGCCAGCTCAACAAACAGTTAATTGCCTTTTCAGACAAAGACTTTGACAGCCACTCTCCCACAAACGACGCTAAAATCTTACCCCCTGTATAGTTTGTGAAAAACCTGTTTCCATTTTTAGGAAAGCATAAGACCTGGCCCATTTTATTTAGAAATTAATAATAATTCCGAGTGCTCTCTTTTCTCTGTTCTGGAAGAGCAGTGAAGCAGCTCTGCAATGAAGAATTCACTCCTGTGCGTGCCAGGACAAAAACAGATGGACCTAAAAGTTTAGATGGATGAATCTGAAAAATTGGATGACCTTTATTATACCTCAAAAGTTATAAAAAATTAGAAGAGCAAAACTTCCATTTGCCAGCAAGATTCTCTCCGATTTACAAATTTCATATTATGGATCCAGGCACAGGAGTAAAAGCTCACCCTATCCTCCGGACAGCCAGACATATCCCCCAGCCATCAGTCCACCTCGGTCTCCTTACACTAAAGCCTAGAGAACCATATAAAATAATAAAGATAAAAAGAAGGAAGGTTAAGGAGCTCAACTCATGGTCACAGGGCACCCTGAGATTGCTGAGGCCTGGCTGGAGCAGCAATGGGTGCGTTTCGATAGAACACAATCCACCTGAAACCAAGAAGTGGCTCCTTCCTCAGGCGGACCAGCTAACTTCAGGCCGCTGCCTGTTCCCAAGTGAAGCTACTCATCTCACAGATTTACCCAGGATCAAAATTGATGTAATAAATTGCATATTTATAGAATATAATTGGATCCATACAAATCCAGCACCAACTACAAAATCCATTGAAAGCATCTGGTGTTTCAAAGATAGGTCCGTAGCATATGACTGTATATGTTTGGGGCATAGATATGTTATAGAAAATGTTTACTTCACAGACATTCTGAATAATCCCTGGGTGATGTATAAAATGTACTGTTGTGAGTGTACAATATTGCTTATAAATTAAGAATGCTAATATATTGGCACCCAAGGTTCACCCAAATCCAGCTCTGCTCTGCTTTTGGAATATGGGAGAGTTGCACTTGCCTCGCCCCCTCTGTACTTGTAGGGGGCAATACAAGTCGTTCTAGCCTATGAGCTGTAGGAGCGTGTCGTTTCTGAAAAGGAGTATTTAATTGCTAGGGTGACACACTCCAACTCTACACCTTCTCCGCCACAGTAAATCTTGAAGCATCATGCCAGTTGATGGAACCATAAGATGGATGGAAAGAAACTGAAAGTAGAGTCCCCCAACTTCCATCCCAAAAGCAATGATTTTTTTTTTTCTGTTTTAATCTACTGAAGTTTGGGGGATCTTAGTTATCGCTACAAATGCCTACATGACACCCTTTGCCTAGAATGTATGGCCTTTAAATATCTAACTCGAGTCTTAATTCCCCAGTCTGACATGACTAAGCAGAAATGGGGCCAGGTATTTCAAGTCCCCAAAAGAAGTAAGAGCTGTATGTCAGGCCTTATATGAGAACCTACGGACAACATCATAGACTGGGAGTAGAGTCACCCATGAGCACCCATATGGGAAGTCCCTGAAGGCATGGGCCATGCAGAGTTGAGTCAGCTGCACAGCCAAGTATCAAAAAGCGGAGGTGATGCAAAGTCCCGGGAGACAAGCTGAGTCTGAGACCAGGTTCCTTCAGCGTGATGAGACCCTAGATGCTTCTGTGGAGTTCTACCAGCCTACTTTCATATGGTTTCCTACAGCTTGTATCAACACCAGAGTACACACGGGGACCGTCTTTCTCACCCTGCACTCTCCTAAAGGCACCACATGAACTGCGATTGTAAAAAGAAAGTAAGGGTTCTCAAATCTTTTTAATTAAAATATCTTGGAATCTAACTTATACAACAAACCTATTTTTTTATTTATTTGATTTTGCTTTCCAAAATAGCATTCAGATAAGAATCCTGAATAATCTCTTCAGACTTTATCTCTGCTCCAAAGTAATTGGTCCAAACACCAATCACCAGCCTCCTGTCATCTCATTAATCCTCTCCGCTGCATTAAACAGATACCTTGTACATAAGCAATAGAGTCATAGAATCATGATATTTTTAGATCTTAAAGGAGTCTTAGAGACTAACTTCCACCACCCAGAAAAATTGGACAAGAAACAACAGCCAAATTTTTAAAAATAATTTCTCAATCGATAGCTTTAATCTGTCTTTAACCATCAGAAATTACTATATCATGAATAAAATAATGAAAACTCAAGAGGCCACTGTACATTACCATAAACATATCAGAAAAATATCTTACCAATAATTAAATCAGAATACAAGCTGCTGGTATCCCTTAGGTTTTGCTTATTATTATTAATAGTGAGATGTTATCGTTTGCTCACATCCTTCAGCTTATTAGGAAATTGGACTGTAATGTTGGATCCTGAGTCAAAATAACTAATTAAGTGATAAACGTCATTTTTTATCCCAATTTACACAACTAGAATTTTGAATAACACATTTTTCTATTGTGCCAAACCAAGAGAGAAAATACTACTCTTTCGGTCTTCCGAAAACTAAAAGAGATTCATAAATATGTTTATATATAAATGGGACTTTTCATATTTACCAAGATTTTACATTGTTGCCTTTTTACCAGAGGCAAAGCCATTCATGACCCTCTAGGGACATCACAAACATGAATTCACTGTTTTGATGAAATCCTAAATGGCTTAAAATTGCCACTATCCCCATTTACGAATAAATTTCACAAAGGCATATTTATGTGTATCAAGCTTGTCTTACTCAAGACAATAATAAAACCTGGTCTGGACTCCAAATCTTTTGTTTATTTTAATTGTATTTTAGCTACAGAGTTCACATTCTAGTTGCCTCCCACCTTCCCACTACTTCCTACAAAAAAGAAGAAAAGCAGAAGGAAAATTCGCAAACAAATCCAGCCATCAAGAGAAGCTGGATTAATAAGCAATGTTTAACAAGTCAAAACATAAACTAAATAATACTTCTCTGGCTCATCTTTATATCTTTCATATACCTATATATAGTCTTCACCCTGAAGGTGAGAAGGGAGTGGAATGATATATTAAGTACTTAAAATAAAAAACTACCAACCAAGATATTCTACTCTACAATAGGGGAAAGACAGTCTTTCAACAAATGGTATTGGGAAAACTGGATAACCACATGTGTAAGAATGAAACTGGACCCCTATCTTACACCATAAAGAAAAATTAACTCTAAATGTATTAAAAACTTGAACAGAATACCTGAAACTGTCAAACTTCTAAAAGAAAACGTAGGGGTAAGTTCCTTGACATTGATCTTAGCAATGATTTTTGGGGTGATCTGACATCAAAGACAAAGCACACAAGTGGACTACATCAAACGAAAATGTTTCTGCACAGCAAAGTAAACCACCAGCAAAATGAAAAAGCAACCTATGGAATGGGAGAAAATATTTGCAGGCCACAAATGCAATAAGGGGTTAATATCCAAAATACACCTGAACTCATATAGCCTAATAGCAAAAAATTAAAAATAACCCAATTAAAAAATGTGCAATGGACCTGAATAGACCTTTTTCCAAGACAACATACAAATGGTCAACAAGTACATGAAAAGCTCAACATCACTAATCATCAGGGAAAACACAAATCAAAAGTGCGATGAGACATCATCTCACACCTGCTAAGATGCTTATTATCAAAAAGACAAGAGATAACAAATGCTGGCAAGGATGTGTAGAAAAAGAAATCCTTACACATTTTTGGTAGGAATGTAAACTGGTATAGCCACTAGGGAAAACAGTATGGACTTTCCTCAAGAAATTTAAAATAGAACTACCATATGATCCAGCCATTCCACATCTGATGATATACCCAAAGGGAAAAAAATTACTATCTTGAAAAGATAGCTGTAACTCCCATGTTCACTGCAGCATTACTTACAATAGCCAAGGTATGGAAACAACCTAAGTGTCTGCAGACAGATGAATGAGTAAGATGTGAGATAGATAAGATGTATAGATACATAGATAGATTAGATACACATGTGTGTGTATGTGTGTAATGGAATATTATTCAGTCTTAAAAACAGGAGGAAATCCTGATATTTGCAAAAACATGGATGAACTTGGAGGGCATTATGTTAAGTGAAACAAACCAGACAGAGGAAGACAAATATAGCATGGTATCACTTATGTGTGGAATCTAAAAATAAAAGTCAAGCTCATAAAAATAAAGAGGAGAGAGCAAATAACCCGATTAAAAAATGGGCAGAGGATCTGAACAGATGCTTCTCCAAAGAAGAAATTCAGATGGCCAACAGGCACATGAAAAGATGCTCCACATCACTAATTACCAGGGAAATGCAAATTAAAACCACAATGAGATATCACCTCACACCAGTAAGGATGGCCAGCATCCAAAAGACAAGCAACAACAAATGCTGGTGAGGATGTGGAGAAAGGGGAACCCTCCTACACTGCTGGTGGGAATGTAAATTAGTTCAACCATTGTGGAAAGCAGTATGGAGGTTCCTCGAAAAACTAAAAATAGAAATACCATTTGACCCAGGAATTCCACTCCTAGGAATTTACCTGAAGAAAACAGATTCTGAATTCAAAAAGACAGATGCATCCCTATGTTTATCGCAGCACTATTTACAATAGCCAAGAAATGGAAGCAACCTAAGTGTCCATCAGTAGATGAATGGATAAAGAAGAGGTGGTACATATACACAATGGAATATTATTCAGCCATAAGAAGAAAACAAATCCTACCATTTGCAACAACATGGATGGAGCTAGAGGGTATTAAGCTCAGTGAAATAAGCCAGGTGGAGAAAGACAAGTGCCAAATGATTTCCCTCATTTGTGGAGTATAACAACAAAGCAAAACTGAAGGAACAAAACAGCAGCAGACTCACAGACTCCAAGAATGGACTAACAGTTACCAAAGAGAAAGGGGTTGGGGAGGATGAGTGGGATGGGAAGGAGAAGGGGATTAAGGGGCATTATGATTAGCACACATAATATGGGGGGGGGCATGGGGAAGGCAGTATAGCACAGAGAAGACAAGTAGTGACTCCATAGCATCTTACTATGCTGATGGACAGTGACTGTAATGGGGTATGTGGTGGGGACATGATAATAGGGGGGAATATAGTAACCACAATGTTGTGCATGTGAAACCTTCATAAGATTGTATATCAATGATACCTTAATAAAAAAAATACACATTTGGCAGAAAAAAAGAGTTAAAGATAGTCCTCTTTTTGTGGACATCATTACACTGCTTCCTTTTATCATGGTTCCTAATTCCCATTTTACTGCTTCTCCTGTGCCCCAGGCACCCTACCTAGTGTATTCGGTGAATACCCTTTCATTTACGTAAGTTGTAAAATGTGTACCATTGTAAGCAACTATCTTAAGTTGACATAAATCAAATGGTACTGTGAAAAATAAATAAGTAAAGAGAAGAATGGTGGTTACCAGATGGGAAAGGAGAAATAGGAAAAGGTTAGTAAAAAAGTTCAAACTTGTCTATTATAAGATGAACAAGGCCTGAGATTCTAATGTATAACATGATGACCCTAGTTGATAATATTGTATATTTAATTGAAATCTGCTACGAGAACAGAACTACATGTTCTCACCAAAAACAAACGAGAAGACTTACTATGTGAGGTGACTGATGTGTGAATTAACTTGATGGTGGGAATCCTTTCACAATATATAGGCATATCAAATCATCGTGTTGTACACTTGAAATATGTCACAAATTTGTCAATTATACCTCAATAAAGCTTAAAAAGAACATTTCCCACATCCTCATGATACTTTTAAATTATTTTAAAAAAAAATTTTTAACATTAGATGGCAGAAATGATAGTCTTTTGTTCAACAGTGAGTTGGAGAGACTATTCATTCAAGAAGTGGAGTGAGTCATGAAAGATGGTGAGGCCAAGCGGTTGAAAGTGCAGGTGCGCCGTGTTTTATTGTGTTTCACTTTTTTGAGCTGGGCAGTTACTGCACTTTTTACAAATTGAAAGTTGGTGGCAACCCTGATTTAAGGAGAACTAACAGCACCATTTTCCCAAGAGCATTTGCTCATTTCATGTCTCTAGGGCACATTTTGGTGATTCTCACAATATTCCAAACTTTTTAATTATTTTATTTGTTATGGTGATTGGAAATCAATAATCACAACTGACCAAAAGCTCAGGTGATCAGGTGATGGTTAGCATCTTTGATAAATAAATTATTTTTAATTTAATAAAATACAATAAAGTATTTTTAATTAAGGTATGTACTTTTTTTACACATAATACTATTACACACTGAACAGACTATAGCAGAGTGTAAATGTAATGTCTGTATGCACTGGGAAATCAAAAAACTTGTTTGGCTCATTTTATCGCAGTAGTCACTTTATTGCAGAAGTCTGAAAATGAACCTGCATTATCTCCAAGGTGTACCAGTATAGGTTTGAGAATCAGAAAGACCTGCCACTTGCTAGACTTGACATTTGGTGAGACATACCTTCCAGTCTCCTTTCACTTGTATTAAGAGAATAAAATCTTATCTGTAGGTGACCTTATGGGATTAAATGAGTTAATTCATAGAAAGACTCAAAGTGTTGGGCAGGCATATAATAGAAGGTAAAAACTCAAAAAATGGCAGGTATCAATATTGAGAATTAACCATGTTAACATTTATTTGATGTACAGTCAGTTTGCATCTTCCTCTTCCTGACTGCTACACTTACACGTGATAATACACTAAAGGTAGAATGACAGTATCTTATTCTTATCATTTTGACTTAGCTGTTGGTTGACTCTGTATGTTTCATTTAAACTACTGTATCAGTATCAAATCCCATTTTAAAAACAATTATTAATAATTCTGAGAATAAACATACTGTTTTTGATCAAATCATCTGCAGTAATCAGAATGAATGCTCCACAATGATCAAGCTATTTATTTTTCAGAGCTTCCAATTTTTTGAAGCCTAAAATGTTTTAGTTCTGTCCACCAAGCAATTAATATGTTCTACTAAACAAATCAGAGCTGGAGAACCAAATTAACACCTTTCAAGAGTGATATATCACTGCTGGCTTCTACAGGATGCCTTATGACCCTTCCCCCTAATTTAATGGATAAATTCTAAGCATCAGAAAGCCCAAGTATAGCCTGAATTTTTAGAGACAAGAAAATACAAATTCATATGAAGTGTAGCTTAGTAGAAAAATGTAACTCCTCTACTATATATGAAGTTCTACTTTGAAGCCCTTCACCTTAACCCCAAAACTAAACTAACTTCTATTCATTAATCCACACTTAATTCATCTGGAAAAGGTGTTTTTGATAAATGGGTTGACCTGAGACAAATGTACACCAAATCTCTTTCCAGCCTCACATGACTGACAGATTATGTCCCAGGAGTGCAGATCACCCAGATGGGATTGTACCTCCCTATGGCCTTCAGTTTGGGGCAACCGATCAGCTTTTCTGCACCTTCAATTGAACAGTGCATCCTGGCCCAAAAACCTCAGCCAGAGGTACTACTGACCAGAGCAAATCACGTGGACCTAGTACTACTTTCACCCATACTACATAAGATAATAGAAAATCCATACACTGGTCTTTGCCTCCAGTTCCTGGCACAGAACTAAAGTCCTTGTTAATTTCCTAAACAGTGAGTGCTCTAGAAGTATCTCTTGCTCTAATATTTGGCCTTTGACCCTGTCACTGACACAGGGCTCCTAAAACCCTTGTAATTTCCTACACGACAAGAGCCCTAGGTACATCTTTTGTTCTAATAAGGTGACTCTGGGTGGGCTCCTGCATGGAGGCTGACCACCAGAAAAATCAACCATAGTTAGAAGCTTGGAATTCTCATTCCCATCCCTGACTTCCCTGGAGAAGGAGAAGGGCCAGAAGTAAGTTAATAATTGATCATGCCTACATAATGAAGTCCCATACAGTTCCAATAGTATGGGGCCCAGAGAACATCCTGGTTGGTGAACACATCCACAAACTGGGAGGTAACTCACTTCAACTCCACAGGAACAGAAGCTCCTTCTCTGAGCATCCTCCCAGACCTCTCCCAATATATCTCTCCATCTGGCTATTTAACTGTACCCTTTATCATATTCTTTAATAAACTAGGAAACGTAAGTGTTTCCCCGAGTTCTATAAGCTATTCTAGCAAATAAATGAATCCAAGGGGGTAGGGGTCATGGGAACCTCCAATTTGTGGCCAAGTCAGACAAAAGATTGGGTAACCTGGGAACTACAACTTGCAGTCAGCATCTAAAGTGGGGGCAGTATCATGGGACTGAGCCCTTCACCTGTGGCATCTGACATTATCTCCAGATAGATAGTGCCGAAACTGCGATCAATTACAGGTCACTACCTGGTGCACAGAATTGCTTGGTGTGGGGAAACACACACACACACATTTGGTGACCAGAAGCGTCAGAAGTGAAGTGCTCTGCAAACCTACATTTCACGGTGCTTTCATGGTGCTTTCATGGTACTCTCGTGATTAGGGGCTTGGAAAGCTAAGACAGGCAGAATACCTGGAGAGACAGAGATTCCAGCCACTTGTGGAAAGCAAGGATCTATATCCAGCTGCTCTGGGACAAAAGAAAGGTGGGCAGTCTGAGAGATGTCCTAACAGCAAGAGGGCTGCTAAAGGGGCAAGGATTATATAGAGCTTACAGCTCAGGAGAAAAGACAGGTAGAAAAAATTGTCTGGGTGCTCTCTGCCCAGCAGGTTGGGAACATTCTCGATCTTCAGGCGCTCCAGTCTCTGGCTGGCTGCACAGCTCGAACTACCCCTCCATGATACGCAGCCTACTGCACCTTTCTCCCGGCCAGCCCCACCTGGCTCACAAACTGGCAAACCCTACCCTGGTGTTAGGCCAGACAGAGAGAAACCCCATCTACAGCAACTACAAATGCAAAGCATAGAGGTTTATACTTGTGTGCTTAGCCCACTAGTTCTGGCAGTAGAGGCAGGCATAGCAGCCGGGAGGCGGGAAGCACGTCTTTCCTCCCCCCAGGCACAAATACTGCTCCCCTGTGACCCCTGACATTGCTTCATGGGCTGAGCAGCTTCAGAGAGTAGAGAGTCTGGGCACTAGAGGGCGCCATATACAAATATGAACCGCCAAAGAAATCTGGTTCAAAGTAAAATTATGAATACAACATCTGAGAAAGATTAAATGAAATCGACCTCATGAATCTTCCTGAAAAGAATTTCAAAATAAAAAACATTAACATGCTTATGGAGGTACAGAAAAATATTCAAGAACTCAGGAATTAATTCCGGTTGGAGATCCGATCATTGAAGAGCACAATGGAGGGTATTAAAAGCAGATCAGATACAGTGGAGGTGATGATAAATGAAATAGAAATTAGAGAAAAGTAATGCAAAGAAGCTGAGGCACAGAGAGAAAAAACGATCTCTAAGAATGAAAGAATATTGAGAGAACTGTGTGACCAATCCAAACAGAACAATATTCACATTATAGGGGTACCAGAAGAAGAAGAGAGAGAGAAAGGGATAGAAAGTGTCTTTGAGGAGGTAATTTGCTGAAAACTTCCCCAGTCTGGGGGAGAAGATAGTCTCTCAGGTCATGGAGGTACCCAGATTTCCGAACACAAGGGACCCAAGGAAGACAACACCAAGACATATAGTAATTGAAATGGCAAAGATCAAGGATAAGGACAGACTATTAAAAGCAGCCAGAGAGAGAAATAAGATCATGTACAAAGGAACACCCATCAGGCTATCATCAGACTTCTCAACAGAAACCTTACAGGCCAGAGGGAGTGGCGTGATGTATTTAATACAATGAAACAGAAGGGCTTTGAACCAAGAATACTTTATCTGGCAAGATTATCATTTAAATTTGAAGGAGGAATTAAACAATTTCCAGATAAGCAAAAGCTGAGAGAATTTACCTCCCACAAACCATCTCTACAGGGCATTTTGGAGGGACTGCTATAGATGGAGGTGTTCCTAAGGTTTAATAGCTGTCACCAGAGGGAATAAAACCACAGTAAACTAGAACAGCTAATTACTAAGCAAATGCAAAAATTAAAATAACTATCTCCAAAGTCAATCAAAGGATAGACAAAGAGTACAGAATATGATACCTAATATATAAAGAATGGAGGAGGAAAAAGAAGAAAAAAAGAACCTTTAGACTGTGTTTGTAATAGCATATTAAGTGATTACTTAGACTCTTAGATAGTAAGGAAGTTAACCTTGAACCTTTGGTAATCACGAATCTAAAGCCTGCAATGCCAGTAAGTACATACCTATAGGTAATCACCCTAAATGTACATAGACTGAATGCACCAATCAAAAGACATAGAGTTGCTGAATGGATAAAAAAAAACAAGACCCATCAATATGCTGCCTACAAGAGATTCACTTTAAAATCAACGACATACACACACTAAAAGTGAAGAGATGGAAAAAGATATTTCATGCAACTAATAGGGAGAAAAAAGCATGTGTTGCAGTACTTGTATCAGACAAAATAGACTTCAAAACAAAGGAAGTCACAAGAGACAAAGGACATTACATAATGATTAAGGGGTCAATCCAACAAAAAGATATAACCATTATAAATATATATGCACCCAACACAGGAGCACCTACATATGTGAAACAAATGCCAATAGAATTAAAAGGGGAAACAGAATGCAATGCCTTCATTCTCGGAGACTTCAACACTCCACTCACTCCGAAGGACAGATCAACCAGAGAGAAAATAAGTAAGGAGACAGAGGCACTGAACATTAGAACAGATGGACCTAACAGACATCTACAGAACTCTACACCCAAAAGCAACAGGATACACATTCTTCTCAAGAGCACATGGAACGTTTTCAAGAACAGATCATATACTAGGCCACAAAAAGAGCCTCAGTAAATTCAAAAAGATTAAAATTGTACCAACCAGTTTCTCAGACCACAAAGGTATGAAACTGGAAATAAATTACGCAAAGAAAATGAAAAATCCCACAAACACATGGAGGCTTCACAACATGCTCCTAAATAACCAATGGATCAATGACCAAATAAAAACAGAGATCAAGCAATATATGGAGACAAATGGCAACAATCACTCAACACTGCAAAATCTGTGGGATGCAGCGAAGGCCATGCTAAGAGGAAAGTATGTTGCAATACAGGCCTACCTCAGGAAAGAAGAACGATGCCATATGAACTCTCTAAACTCACAACTAATGAAACTAGAAAAAGAAGAACAAATGAGGCCCAAAGTTATTATAAGGAGGGACATAATAAAGATTAGAGCAGAAATAAATAAAATCGAGAAGAATAAAACAATAGAGAGAATCAATGAAAGCAAGAGCTGGTTCTTCGAGAAAATAAACAAAATAGATAAACCGCTAGCCAGACTTATCCAGAAAAAAAGAGAGTTTACACACATAAACAGAATCAGAAACAAGAAAGGAAAAATCACTATGGACACCTCAGAAATACAAAGAGTTATTAGAGAATACTATGAAAAATTATATACCAACTAACTGGATAACCTAGAAGGAATGGACAACTTTCTAGAAAAATACAGCCTTTCAAGGCTGACCTAGAAAGAAACAGGAAATCTGAATAGACCAATTCCCAGCAATGAAATTGAATTAGTAATAAAAAAACTACCTAAGACCAAAATGCCTGGACCAGATGACTTCACCGCTGAATTTTATTAAACATTTAGTGAAGGCCTAATACCCATCCACCTTAAAGTTTTCCAAAGAGTAGAAGAAGAGGGAATACTTTCAATCTCATTCTATGAGGCCAGCATCATTTTAATACCAAAACCAGGCAAAGACCCCACAAAAAAAGAAAATTACAGACCAATATCCCTGATGAACATACATGCAAAAATACTCAACAAAATATTAGCAAAGCGAATTAAAAAATACATCAAAAAGATCATCCATCATGATCAAGTGGGATTCATCCCAGGGATGCAAGGATGGTACAACATTCGAAAATCCATCAACATCATCCGCCACATCAACAAAAAGAAGGACAAAAACCACATGATCATCTCCATAGATACTGAAAAAGCATTTGACAAAATTCAACAACCATTCATGATAAAAGCTCTCAACAAAGTGGGTATAGAGGGCAAGTACCTCAACATCATAAAGGCCATATATGACAAACCCACAGCCAACATTATACTTAACAGCCAGAAGCTGAAAGCTTTGCTTAAACGGGAACAAGACAAGTATGCCCACTCTCCCCACTTCTATTCAACATAGGACTGGAGGTCCTAGCCATGGCAATCAGACAACACAAAGAAATAAAAGGCATCCAGATTGTAAGGAAGAAGTTAAACTGTCTCTGTTTGCAGATGACATGATATTGTACATAAAAAACCTTAAAGAATCCACTCAAAAACAACTAGATCTAACATCTGAATTCAGCAAAGTTGCAGGATACAAAATTAATACACAGAAATATGTTGCACTCCTATACACTAATGATGAACTAGCAGAAAGAGAAATCAGAAAACAATTCCATTCACAGTTGCATCAAAAAGAATAAAATACCTGTGAGTATCCCTAACCAAGGAAGTGAAAGACTTACACTCTGAAAACTACAAGACCCTCATGAGAGAAATTAAAGAAGATACCAATAAATGGAAACACATCCCGTGCTCATGGATAGGAAGAATATTGTCAAAATGGCCATACTGCCTAAAGCAATCTACAGATTCAATGTAATTGCTATCAAAATACCAACAGCATTCTTCAACGAACTAGAGCAAATACTTCTAAAATTCATATGGAACCACAAAAGACCCGGAATAGCCAAAGCAATACTGAGAAGGAAGAATAAAGCGGGAGGGATCTCACCTTCCAACTTCAAGCTCTACTACAAAGCCACAGTACTCAAGACAATTTGGTACTGGCACAAGAACAGAACCATAGACCAATGGAACAGACTAGACAGCCCTGATATAAACCCAACCATATATGGTCAGTTAATATACCATAAAGGAGCCATGGACGTACAATGGGGAAATGACAGCCTCTTAAACAGCTGGTGTTGGCAAAACTGGGCAGCAACATGCAAGAAAATGAAACTGGATTATTGTTTAACCCCATACACAAAAGTAACTTGAAATGGACCAAAGACCTGAATGTAAGTCATGAAACCATAAAACTCTTAGAAGACAACATAGGCAAAAATCTCCTGAATATAAGCATGAGGAACTTCTTCCTGAATGCATCTCCTCGAGCAAGGGAAACAAAAGCAAAAATGAACACATGGGACTACATCAAACTAAAAAGTTTCTGTATGGCAAAGGATACCATCAACAGAACAAAAAGGCATCCTACAGTATGGGAGAATATATTTGCAAATGACATATCCAACAAGAGGTTAACATCCAAAATATATAAAGAACTCACACACCTCAACACCCAAAAAGCAAATAACCCAATTAAAAAATGGGCAGAGGATCTGAACAGACACTTCTCCAAAGAAGAAATTCAGATGGGCAGCACATGAAAAGATGCTCCACATCGCTAATCATCAAAGAAATGCAAATTAAAACCACAATGAGATATCACCTCACACCAGTTAGGATGGCCACCATCCAAAAGACAAACAACAAATGTTGGCGAGGATGTGGAGAAAGGGGAACCCTCCTACACTGCTGGTGGGAATGTTCAACCATTGTGGAAAGCAGTATGGAGCTTTTTAAAAAAACTCAAAATAGAAATACCATTTGACCCAGGAATTCCACACCTAGGAATTTACCCTAAGAATGCGGCAGCCCAGTTTGAAAAAGACATATGCACCCCTATGTTTATCACAGCACTATTTACAATAGCCAAGAAATGGAAGCAACCTAAGTGTCCGTCAGTAGATGAATGGATAAAGAAGAGGTGGTACAAATACACAATGGAATATTATTCAGCCATAAGAAGAAAACAAATCCTACCTTTTGCAACAACATGTATGGAACTAGAGGGTGTTATGCTCAGTGAAATAAGCCATGTGGAGAAAGACAAGTATCAAATGATTTCACTCATATGTGGAGTATAAGAACAAAGCAAAAACTGAAGGAACATAACAGCAGCAGATTCACAGAACCCAAGAACGGACTAATAGTTACCAAAGGTAAAGGGACTGGGGAGGATGGGTGGGAAGGGAGGGATAAGGGGGAAAAAGGGACATTACGATTAGCACACATAATGTGGAGGGGAGGGGCACGGGGAAGGCAGTATAACACAGAGAAGACAAGCAGTGACTCTATAGCATCTTACTGTGCTGATGGACAGTGACTGTAATGGGGTACGTGGTGGGGACTTGATAATGGGGGGTGTCTAGTAACCATAATGTTGCTCATGTAATTGTACATTAATGATACCAAAATTTAAAAAAAAAGAAAAGAAAAGAAGTATATAAGAAAGGGAGAAAAGGAGGAAGAATTGTTATTATGATTATTATTTATCATGATTGCACCAGAACCTTGACAGCAGAGGCCAAGTTTAGATGCTGATTGTTCTGATAAAAACAGAGGAGTAAGAACTTATTATGCTGATCAATGGGAAACCCATACAGTGACTGATCAGACGGATGCCAAAATCATGACCAGAAGATAAGGGGTGAAGGGGAGAATCAGACTAGGGCTGGGGACCTGGAACAAGTTCTAGAAGGCTGGATTATGAAATATGGCCAAGGGGAATGATGGATTAGATGATAAACATGAGATCTGGCCACTACTGCCAAGTACTGGGGTCTGAGCTCAGCTGATGAAGTCAGAAAAGCCTTGAGGCTGAGGAACATCTGAGGCGCAGTCCATCAGAGTAGCATCCTCAATCAGATCTCCTTAAAACCGATGACTAGAACCTTCCCTCCCGTCATCCAGGACAGCATTCAAGGGATGGACGAGCTTGAGCAAACGACGCTGAACTGATAGATTATAAGCATCACCGGTTAAGGGTAAACACACACACACACAGCTTATGAGACACAGGGAAACAGACTAAGCACATCTCAGGGAGTCCCTTGGAGTCTAGAAATCTAGGGCTATATTGTAATATTTCAAATACTCTTAGGAGGCATAAGAATGCTATACATTTTTAAATAATAACAATTAAAACGCCCATCCATCAGTTTAGGAAGTAGGTATTGGAGTGATACCTCAGTTTGCATCCAGCTCTCACCTTGGAAAAGTTTAGACTATCTTCCTCGATTTTGGTACCTGCGAAATGCAGATGATAATACCTACTTACATCCACAAATAAGAGCAAAAACCGAAGTCTCTGACAGAATACATCCACTTTAAATGCATTACATTGCACTGGGCCTGAGGGAGTCCTGGCATATAATAATATTGAAAAGAGTATTATCTAGTAATATTATAGTATTAACACTGCCACAGAGAAAATAAGGAAGCAAGGAGTAAGATGATAGCTCTCCCGCAAATAGTTATGAAAATAAATGCTAAAAGAAAGAGTGTTGTCTTACTTATAATTAATAAGATCTACTATTAATTGAGCACTTCCATAGTACTTTATGTTATTTTATTTAATCATTACAACAACTCAGTGGGGAATACATCATCCTTCTTGATGAGAAAACTGAGCCTTAGAAGCACTGAGAGGCTTGCTTGTAATTCCTCAGGAAGTAGGGGGAGGAACTGGGATCTAAATTCAGACTCATCTGCCTCAAAAGCCTGTTTCCCCCACCTCTGGCTTATGGTAGTTGCAGAAAGTACCGAGTCAGGTTACTAAAGGTGAGACTGGTATTCCGGCATGCTTAGTTCATGCACGTTGGCTATCCCTTTTTAAAAAAGAAAACAAACTGAATACAAAACACAAACATGAAAATGTTTTTACCTAGAACCCAATATATATTCAAAAACCAAATAATTTTCAGCTACATCATCCACTTATAAAGAGGTAGATTCAAAACCCTTATTCCTTTTGCAAACAATACAGAAATCATAGAAATGAAGCAAAGTAACTGACCTAAAACATGAAATTTGCCCACCTCTGGAAAACTTGTACAACCGTGTGAAACAGGATATGGGGGAAACAAGGGCAGAAGATCTATAATTCTACATTCAATTACATTAAATTAGGTACTTGTGTATATTTGTAAATATTATGTATATATAAATAACTAAATATGTATATATCCTTACATTTTCTGCAGGACTTACCGCACCTATGACTCTATAAACACATGTATAAATATATTTATAATTAAATTCTTCACCCTGCCACCACTAATAAAATGTTTTTGGAATTTCATTTCTTTAAATTAAACTGCTTCCTTAAGTCATCCTTTTCTCCTTCCTTTACCTCTTTGCCACATATTTACTTAGCCATGTGGGCAGTTTGGAAACAACCATAGGATGAAAATGAGAAAACTACGCAAAATGACTAAGCCCTTGCTTGGGACAAACCCATAAAAAAGAGACAAAATGCATGAGAGGTAGAGAAAAAGCTCCTAAAGAATCAGCCCATCAGTCCTTTGAGACACCTTCAGTCTCGAAACCAGTCACCATAAGCACCATTCAGTGACTACTGAGTGACCACCATGCGCTTTGCACTTAGCTGGGTTCTGAGGACACAGTGCCTGCCTAATAGAAGATCCTAGGCTATAAAGCAGCAATTACGGGCCATGTGATCGGAGCTCTAACTGTAACATGAACAAGATGCAGTAGCTGTGGAAGGTTATTCACCCCTGAACACTAGGAGAGTCTTATGCTGCTGTGTGAACATGTGCCGCACACAAATATTTGCTGACATCAAGCACAGATTACAAGGGGTCATGTTGAGAGCTAACAAAAGTATTTTAATTTCACTTAATCCACAGGACATACCAAGATAGTTTTTTCCAATATTGCATCCTAATGGACACCTAGTTGTCAAGGCTTCATCAGCTACAAGCTGCAGGCTTGGAGACCACTGCCTTATATCCCTGTGCCTTATATTTTTCCATCCCTTTTTCCACCTTTACTTTCCAAACCAACACAGACTTTGTCATCTGCCTTCCAGTTTTGGGTGAAGGGTATCGCCTGGACATTTATATTGCTGCGTTCTCGGTATGATAGAGACATATGGCTGATGTGTCCTTAATCACGTTATTGTGCTGTGCTCTGCTGCTGCTGCATCTCCTGAATTTTCTTCAGCCAATTATTGTCAAGAGCATTTAATTTCTTCTATTTCATGTTAGCCCATTGTCAACATTCTCATCCTCACAGAGCCGATATTCTGCTGGAAATATACTAGATTTGTATTTTATACTGATACAGTCACTCTGTAATAGTTTCTTGAGAGTGAAGCTATTCTTTTCTGGAAGGCTGGACAGCCATTGTAAGAGCTGGTTTCTTTTAGCCTTTCAGTGTATGTCCACATTCTTTATTCAGTGTGTCACTGTTCCCATGTTCCATTTAATTGTGTGATAATGTGGAGAGTGTCGCTGTAGTCTGAGAAAATAAGTTGAATTACTCTAGATGTCAACGACAAATGGAAGAGCCCACAGACTGCCACTTCTCACCCTCCAATCAATAAAAAACACAGCTATGATCCTAGTAGAAAGATCTAAAGGCATAAATGAAGATCCAAGATCTCCATACTTCTGTGAAATGACCTGGTTTCCCCTAAATGTGCCCTATTTAAGATAGTTTCAATAGGTTCCTAGTCCTCCTGAGAAAATGATGTAAGAATTGCTTATAATATCCTTTGTCTACAATACAATTGAAACACTTCATATAGAAATTGGAAAATTCTGTGATTATACTTAGCATACAGGGTGCGTTTCTAATTTCTTCCATTCTAGTTTCTTTTTTATTTTATTTTTTTACTATAAAAACTGAGCACATTACTTCCTCCCTCCAGGATACAATTAAAAATTTTTTAGGTGCATTGTTTCCATAAGATTCAAGAGTTGGCTTCCAGATGCAACTTAAAATTTGCATCTTTCAAGTTAGGTTACACTACATTTCTTTGTGCATATTCTAAATGTACTAAGTGAAACAATTTTAAAAACTCTACAATAACAGCTTAGTCCAGATCATGATTTTCATTCTTTTAGCTGTTTAGGGAAAACATTAGCTTTTTTTTTAGACAGTACAACATTTCATCATGAAACTTGCAGTGCATGGATACCCAATTTCTCTACAAAGATTTTTCAAAGGTATGTAGGCACCAAATTACTCCACAAAGACTTTCAAGAGGATAAGAGAAATGGACTCAGGATGCTGGGTGGCAGCTGGTCTGACATGACAGGCATGAATAAATGTGCCAACCAAGCCCTTATGGTTTATTGGGTAATTATGGGAAGTGGCATTAGTGCCAGCCAATCCAATTCCTGGGCAGCTACTTCTAAACCCACTTACTCTTAAAGTAGATCGTTAAAAATGCACTTCGGTGGAGAAGCTTTGCTCTGACTCCACATAAATAGTCTATTTGCAAAGTTAGTCATTTGGTCAAAACGCAGGACAGCAGTAATGGTACAGTGAACGACCGTCTCTGTATTACAGAAGCCTCTTCCACTAACGGCATTTTGTGGTGAAGCTTTCAAACATGAGAGGAATGAATGGGCCTGCAATGGGCCTGTGCCCATCCACTGCCATCCGTAAAACCTCACACTGACACACAAAAGCAAGTTCATTCCATTTGTTTGCAGATTTCTGAAATGTAGCTCTAGAGATTATGTGTACAGTGCAAACTGAATCAGCTGGTTAAGTCCATCTCCTCCTGCCAAAAGACTAAACAAAGAGATCATAACTAACAGGCTTTCCATGCTTGCTCAGGAAGATTAGAGCATTTTCTTAATGACATGGAGGTAACTACTCTTAAGTATGCGATCTCCACTGCCCAAAACTTCAAGTTGCCCCTAAATACTGTCTTGGGGAGAGAGATGTTGTAACAATATTATCAAGAAAACCATGAACACTTTAGCCTAAGTCTGAGAAAGTGTTTTAAAACTACTATTGGATTGATGTAAGTGTGATATTTATCTTCTAATCCTGGAAGTCAAGCTACTCAACAAAAAATTTCAGTCCCCAGAAGAGATATATACGTACATAGGTCTGGGGAGCTCTGCCAATAAGTTCTGAGTCATAACCACGGTCAATGCTCGAAATATTTACTGGTTGTCATGGGCACCAACCAATCAGAAGGGATTCCTGGACGCCCCGGTAGTGGAGTAGGGTCTGAAAGGCCCCTTTATGGGGAGCTCCAAGGTAGGGGCCAAGGACAGAGAGGAGTACCCAGGGTCTAAAGAAAAGGCCATTTAATGACCAATTCAAACATCTTTCAGTATTTTAACAACTGGTGTATTTACGCTGTGCGAACATACTCGCATCAGCCTTTCTCCTACCCATATGAAACATCTATCACAGAGGGCTAGACCCAGAGAAAAATCATTTTAAAGCACGCTGGTAACTTGCATTGTAAATGTAGATACTGATTAAAAGCCCCTGAGGTCTTCCCGACAGAACACATGGGCAGGGGGAGGGGAAGAAAGGAAGGAAAAGAGGGAGGTTGAGTTCAGGGGTAACGATGATTTTTCACAGCAACTAAAAGACTTGGCACTGCGGACTTTAAGGAGAGGAAGCAGCATTGACTAGAACATAAACCTTAAATAAAAACAGGATTAAGGAGGTAAACGGTGGCCTTTCCTCTGGCTGACAGAATGACGAGTGGGCAGGCCACCAGGAGCAGTGAAGTGGACACTGGTCTCCATCAGCGCCCTAAATCCAATTTGAAACCATCATTCCATCTTCAAAGTAATAGATGAAAAAGTTTACACTGAAGACAAAGCACCTGAAGTCGAATCACATCATCAACCTGGGGCTGATGAGACACTGAATGGATTTTCTATTACATTTCTACAGACTGAACATCTGTCTTAGAGTGAGCTTATTCAGCCTCAGCCGAAGGCTTTCATATCCAGGCTTACCCATCATCATCTGAGGGCGCTGAACTAAAAGATCCTTTGAAGAGAAAAACCACTGGGAAATCATTTTAACTCATGAGAGCTTATCCTGAACAAGAAAAAGCACCCCAGTTGAAGCAGCAAGAGAAAGAGCCTATGGCTTAACAGCCATGTTCTTTAAAAAAAAAAAATTAGCCCCCACGCTGTTATTCTAAGGAAAGTGACCTTCCACTTTATGAAGAGGTACCAAGTACCAATGGGTGACTGACCTATTTAAAGTGCAAAACACTCTATTACTGAGATGGAGGAAAATTCACACAACAGGCATCAATAAATGTTGCCCAGAAGACTAAGGGGATGCTTACAACCAGCTCAACTCCCTGTGTGATTCTGAAGATAGGGAGTTATAATTTAAAATCTCTTCTTCAAAAACAGTGTTGAGGATAAGATCTGGAGACAGATCAGGCAGAGATTAAATATCAGCCCTGGTCAACCTTCCTTTAAGAAACCCTTACAGAGGCATCATAAGAATCCTGGGATTCAACAAACTGAACTTGAAAAGCCATGACAACCAACTAGAGTATATATCGGTCTCTTCCATTGCAATGTGTTGGCCTTTCTTTATGCTCTTCCACAAGGAAGCACACTGGAGATTATCAACGTCTCCAAAATAGTTTCCCGTCAACCCCACTGCAAGTAAGCAGACTGAATCCTGTGTCTTAGTTCTCCCCACAGAGATCTAAAACAGAAGCCCCACTTTGTAGCAAGCATAAGTTAAAGCTGTGCCTTCTTTCTCTAGGGAATATTAATACACAAGTTCCCAGATCTTAAGTTCTAAAATTCTTTTGCAAACGGTGTGGATGTGGAAGAAAATCTACTGGGCTTCCTCACCTGACCTTAAAACTCCTCTTCCAGCCATGTGATCGCAGTCAGTCTCCTTGAGATGCAGGCAGCTCTCAAAGAAGTGGCAATAGGACGTTTCACAGGAGGCCTCTCCCTGGAAGGCAGAGCTCCTTGGAGTGGTACCACATTGGCCAGAAAACCTTATTTCCTGCAGTGCAGCAGCCATCCAAGAAATAGCCTCTCTAGGACCAATATTGCCAAGAATAATACAGATAAACGTTGGCATTCACACACTTTGAAAGTAACCCAGAAACTGAGATGTTCAGTCCACTCACAGCAGAGAAAGATACACCCCCCACTTCTTTGTCTGGATTACCTACTACGAACCTGAGAGGTTAGCTAGCCCACGTCTAGGAAGCAGACAGGCTCAACGACTCATCAGTCTCTGAAAAAAGTAGCTCATGTTCAAGATTTGGGGACTTGGACAAAATCTGATTCTATTTAGAACAGTACTTCCCAGTGATGCTGGACTAGATCCAGCCAGTGTCTCTGTTTTACTTATTGATTGAAGTCAGGCACTAAGGACAAGATCCCCAATAGGTCAACTAAAATTAATTAAACAACTTCAGTCTCTATCCAGTAGTATGCACACATTTGGTAAAGCTAACTCAAAGTTTGTCTCACTGACCTTTCAAATGTCTTTAGACGAGAGAGAGAGTAGGGATGTGAGCACAGGTGATTATCATGGTCCCCTTCCTGGACCTCTAATCCTCAGCCTTTTTAGCAAAGAAAGAACAAGTGTGCAGAAGCTATAAGGCACTGCCAATATACATACTTCAATTAAATGGTAGGAAATCCTGGTCAGAACTTCCTAAATTCCTTTACACATTTCTCAGTAACTACCAACCCACCTTCACATCCTCACAAACTCATTACTGCCCGCCATCTTTTCTGGTTAGAATAACTTCTTACTATAAAAGGAGGGACTACTCTTTCAAAGGGATAATCTAGTTTTGTAACATTTTCATATTTTAATCTACAAATATTCTCTAAGTAATAAGTGTTTTAGCACACTACTAATAATCTGGCTTATGAAACTATTAGTGACTGAGTTAAGGCAATTTTGTAAGTGATTAACTTGTATTTTAGAAACAGTTCACTATCCTGGACTAATCTAGACAACTATTCTTCTGTCCACTAGTCTGAGTTTCACAAGCCACATTTGCATATATTTTATAGCAAGGTTTGAGTTGAAGAAGATAGGCAAATACCCTGGAAAAAATATATATTATACATTGGAATCACAAGGCCATCCAGAGAGGCAGAGAGTAAAATTAAGAAAGATGGATAAGGAAAAAATATCTAAATACATTTTAAATGAGATTTGAAAAGGAGGTGGAGGAGCAATGAGGTGTAAAGATAAGACAAAGGCGAACTTCCAGATTTCCAGATAAACAAGCAGACATCATTCACACCCAGTGAGCGACATGACGCAGACTCACAGGGAGCGATGCTTCCACCTCTCACGTTAATTATAAGAGGGAGTCTAGTCCACGTCTGCCATACAGCTAGTTAGATTTCTAGTTTTCCAACTCACTGCTCTAAGGAATCGTTTATGTTGGCTCAAGTCACCAGAGGCTAATGGATATTTCCCACTCCATAAACCAGCAGCTACATTCATGTGTTTCTATGGAGAGACTGGGAAGGGGAACATGTATGTAAGATTTTCTACATAACCAAAACTATCATTCAACACTTATGGTAATGTAAATCAAGTGTACATATATATTTCTAAAGTGCTGGTCACCTTAATACTTGGGCAAATGAGTAAAAAGATGCATGAAGTATGAGAAAGAAACTCCAAGCTGCACTGGGCTTAATCCCTGTGTAACCACAAATTTAAGAAAACCTACCCTGACCTCAGGTCTGCTGAATTCCCCAGGACAAAGAAGTATGACTGGCTGCTCAGAATCCAGATCTTCTAAGAAAGCTGAGTAAGATAGCTTGCGGCCCCTTCTTCCTACCCAAAACACCAACGTGTTACCATTTTATTATTCATCAGTATGCCCATCGAGGAAAATTTTTATTTACACTCAGACTTTATCTTATAAAGATTTAAAATAGCTCCAAAAGAATAGGCAGGTGGGAAAAAGAATTGGAACAACTTACTTACTTTTCTCATGTTTAAAAAGGGTGAAAATAATATTGAAATGATGACTAACTTCATTTGACTGATAAAAAAATTTAATCACTGATTAAAGCTGAGAAAATTAGGTCTAACCCAAGATACCAGGCACTCAGTGACTTGATTTCTACTCACCTGAATGGACCAGTCGCACTTAAAGAAAGAGATGGAAAGCCAAATCATACAATTTCTAATTAAATCTCTAGCCCCATGGAATTAGCACCAGAATAAAATGAATTGTTGGTTATTACAGCTTCATTCTAATAAAGCTCATATTCTTTGTGGGTCTGGCTATTTTGTGATTATTGCATCTACTGAGTTCAGCAAATTCAAGGATGATGCTGGCTGAAAATTGTGTCCTATAACCTAGAATATACAGGTCAGATTAACCAAATTTATGTGGCAATAAAGTCAGAAGTTCAATTCTTGTGACCATCTTAAATAGTCAGGCTACCCCTGTAGTAATACACAGTTCAGGAACAGGAAATTAGTCTTATTCAGCTGTTGTGGAACAAACCCAGGTGTTTCTATGAAATGGTATGAATCTAGATCATTCTATGCCTGAATCAACACGAAAAGAGTTGGATCTCTCTGAACAAGGGTTCTCTGCGATTCCTGGAAGGTCATTTGCCCAGGACTGTGTAGAAATCAATACTGTTTCTGGGGGTGGGTGGAAACAAGAGACATCACTTAAGCTTTCTTTAATAAAAACCATTGGGAACAAAGATAATCATTTTTAAAAAGACATAATAACTGCTTTTTAGTTTTTTTCCTCTTTAATAAATTACAACTTCTTTTTACCCATTTTTTTCGTTCTTAAAGAAAACTGCAAGATGGAAACGATGGGAATAAGACTCTAGACGTGCAGCAGTCCGGCAGCCGCTGGAAGAGACAGAGCGGGCTTGGGGCTCCCACAGTAGCTCTGTCTCCACAGAATTATCATCATTTTATCTATCTTGCAACTCACTGAAAAGCTCCATTCTCAGGGTTTGTCTTTATCTGACATGACTCAGAGCTCATTCGGTGCAGAGTCCTATCTGTACGGCAATCAGGGGCAACTGTTTAACCTCGCTGCTGCCTGAAGCGCCACTACCACCTGGGGCTAAGAAGGGGCTGACCAGAGACATTAGAGGAAAAGCTAGGAAATGACATGTCCACACAAGCTTTGGAAAGTTCTAAAATATTCCTGACAACCAAGAAAATCATGCATACAAGCAGGTTTTGGTGCACGTCCAGGCTGTGTACATGCCCATAAAAGACCTAAGAAGGCCACAATCTCATACTCCTGGCTGACATTAAGCCTTGGCACTCTGCTCAAGCAGAATGGCTGAGGCATATTTGTAAATGACCTGCAGTAGCACTGAAATTGTGTCCCAACGCGCACACACACACACACACACACACACACAGCATCCCTCAGCAAAGGCTGGAAGCATTTTTGGTTCAAGGATTTTAAAGAAATCTCTTTCCAGTCATTACCTGATCACCAGGGTGACCAAGCAGAGACTTCAGTGGTTACGCAACTTTCCAAACCTCACATAGACTTTGCAGTATTAAGTCAGAAATGTCACTAAATAAACAAGTTAAGGCAACAACAAAAATAGGGGAGGGGGAGAGTGGGGAGGAATATGATTTCCAGAGTTGCAGCACTATTTTATTTTAAATGTCCAGATTGCAACAAAAAAGCTCCAAGATCTGCAAAGAAAGGTAAAGTGCGACCCATACACAGGAAAAACATCAGTAATAGAAATTGTCCCTAAGGAAGCACAGATGTTGAATTTAGGCACAGATTTTAAGACAGCTATTATAAATACATTCAAAGAACTAAAAGAAACCATGTATAATGAATTAAAGGAAATTGTTAGAATAATATCTTACCAAATAGAGATCATCAATAAGACACAGAAATACGAGAAAGGAAGACGAGGCCCAGTAGATGCTTGGAGCTGTCGAGTGCATTACCAGAAATGAGAAATTTTTACTAGAAGGACTCTACAGAAGATTTTATCTGTTAGAAGAAAGAATCAGCAAACTTGAAGATATATTGACAGAGATATCCAAGCTGAGAAATAGAAAAAGAAAACTAAACAAACCCTCAGAGACCTGTGGTATGTTATTCAAATATAACCAGATAATAATAATGAGAGTGTCAGAAGAAAATGAGAGAGAAAGGTTCAGAAAGAATTTTTGAAGAATAATGGCCAAAAACTTTCCAAATTTGGTGAAAAACATTAATCTGTATGTCTAAGAAACTCAAGAAACTCCAAATGGTGTAAACTTAAAGCAATATACACCTAAACATATCATACTTAAATTGGCCAAAGACAAAGAAAGAATCTCGAAAACAACAAGAGAAAAGTGACTCATCACATACAGGGGATCCTTAGAGTAATACTAGACTTTTCATTAGAAACTACAGAGGCCAGAAGGCAATAGAATGAAACGTAAAAGTACTGAAAGAAGACTATCAGCCAATAATTCTATATCTAGCAAAACAATCTTTCACATGTGAAGAATGAATTAGGACATTTCCAGTGACAAAGACTACCTCCTTGACTAAACTTCATTCAGGGTCCTCTCAACCCTCTTCTCAACTAGGTCTAAAATTTAGCCTGACTTTAGCAACAATCCTACTAAGTGACTTTAGCAAGAATTCTCCACCCTTGGTATCTAATCAAATTCCTCAGCTCCCAATCTTGATGTCTCAGTCCTCAGCCTGCATTTAGCAAGAATCCCATTAGGCCAGTTTAGCAAGCATCCCCCTGTCCCTATTGCAATAGTCTTGAATAAAATTTTCCTTATCATTTTAACAAGCTGTCAGAATAATTTTTCTCTTTAACACCAGATGAACAAAACTTGAGAGAATGTATGACTAGCAGACAAGCCCTACGAGAAATACTAAAAGGAGTCCTTTGGGTGGAAATGAAAGGACAATTACTCAAATCCATCTGAAGAAATAAAGAGCACCATTGAAGGTAAACACATGGGAAAATATGAAAAGAGTATAAACATATTTTTATTTGTAATTCCTTTCTTCTATATAATTAAAAAGACAACTAGATAAAGAAATAATTATGAAACTGTGTTTGTGTTTACAATGTATAAATATGTAATTTGTATAACCTGTACAAAGGAGGGAGGTGAGAACAGGGCTATACTGAACAAAATTTTTATACACTATAAAACTTAGGTTGGTATTAATCTAAGTATATTGTTTGAAGTTAAGATGTTAATTGTAATCCCCAAGACAACCATTACTAAAATAACTCAAAAACGCATAGTGAAATAACAACAATGTAATTAAAATGACATGCTAGGAAATATCTATTTAACACAAAAGAAAGCAATAGTAGAGAAATAATAATATACAAAAAACAAATAGCAAAATGGCAGATATAAATCCTACCTTAAAGGTAATCACATTAAATCTAATAGAATAATCATAACACTGCAATCCAAAAACTGAGTTGAAAGAATGGGTTTTTTAAGTGATCTAATTATATGCTGTCTACAAGAGATTTACTTTAGATTCAAAGACACAATAAGTAAAAAGTAAAAAAGATGGAAAAAGATATGCATGCAAACAGTAACCAAAAGAGAGCTGGGATGACTATGCATGTATCAGACAAAAAAAAAGAGACTTTAAGATGAAAAATCGTTGCAAGAGAAAAAAGACATTTTATAATGATAAAAAGTTCAATCTTGCAGGAAGACAAAATGATTGTAAGCATCCACACCTAACAATAGAGCCCCAAAATAGATGAAGCAAAATGGACAGAACCAAAGAAAGAAAGAAAATTAAACAATGATGGTTAAAGAACACAACATTCTACTTTCAACCAATAGAAGATCAATGAGGAAATTAAAGACAAGCAATACTCTGAACCAACTAAAAGTAACAGACACTCTAACAAAAGTAGATCCACATTCTTCTCAAATGCACATGAAACACTCTCAAGGATAGTCTATGTTTTAGGCCATAAAACAAATCTTTGAAAATTTAAATACATTGAAATTGTACAAAGTTCTTTGATCACAAGGAATAAAATTAACCAATAACAGAAGGAAATTTAGGAAGTTAACAAATATGTGGAAATTAAACAACACACTTCTAAATAACCAACAGGTCAAAGAAGAAATCACAAAGGAAATTAGAAAATTATCCTAAATAATGAAAACAAAATATAATATACCAAAACATACAGATGGAGCTAAAGTATTGCTTAGAGGGGAATTTATAGCTATAGACCCTTATATTTAAAAAAAAAATGATCTCAAATTAGTAATCTAATCTTTCACTTTAAGAAATTACTTTCCTTAGAAATAAGAAATTATTTCCCTAGTTTTAGGGAAAGAAAAGCAAAGTAAGTCCTTAACAAGTAAGAGGTAAGAAATAATAAAGACTGGAGTGGAAGTAAATGTAGAGAATAGAAAAACAATAGAGAAAAGTAACAAAACCATAAATTGGTTCTTTGAAAAGATTTTTTTTTAATTGACAGACCTTAAGATAAACTGACAAAGGAAAAAGGAAGACTCAAATTGCTAAAACCGGGAAGGAAGTGGAGAGAATAATCAACCTTACAGAAGTAAAAATGACTATAACCATAAACAAATGTATGCCAGCCAAGTACACAGCCTAAATGAAATAGACAGATTCCTAGCAAGACACAAACTACCAAGATTGACTCAAAAATAAATAGAAAATCTGAATAGATCTACAACAAATAAGGAGATGACATTAATGAGGTCGTCAGAATAACGGCACCCTAAGAATGCCTGTGTCCTAATTCCCTAGCCTGTGAATACGTTAGGTCACATGGCAAAGGAGAATTAAGGCTGCAAAGAATCAAGCTTCCTAGTAAACTGACTTAAAATAGGGAGATCATCTTGTATTAACTAGGTAGGCCCAATTTAATCATAAGAGTCCTTAATGTGGAAGAGAGGCATAGAACAAGACATCAGACTGGTGCAATGTGAGGAGGTTTCAAATCGCTGTTGCTGGCTTTGAAGGAGAACAAAAGCTAAGGAGTGCATGCAGCCTCTAGAAGCTGGAAAAAGCAAGGAAACATGTTCTCCCATGAACCTTGTCAGCCCTCTACCACCCTCAGTTCAGCCCAGTGAGACCTGTGTCAAACTTTCAACCTTCAGAATTGCAAGATAATAAATCTGTATTGCTTTACCCCACTAAATTTGTGGTAATTCGTTACAGCAGCAATGGAAGAAAGCTAATACAGATTATGGTCATGAGAGTAGGTTCTGATGCGACAAATTCCTAAAAATGTGGAAGTGACTTTGAATTTGGGCAGTGGGTAGAGACTTTAAAATTTTTGCAAATCATGATAGGAAAAGCCTAGATTGGCTTGAACAGACTGTTGGCAGAAATATGGATATTAACAACTCTGCTAGTGAAGCTTCAGAATGAAGAACCTTGGTAAAGAAAACATACATCAGCTTACAACATACCTAAATCATTGTTAACAGGCTGTTGGTAGAATGAGGGGGAAAACACTTAAATAAAAAAGGAACTAGGACTTAATGGTTTGGGAACTTCTCAGCCTTTCCAGATTGCCAAAGACGTTAAAATTTAAGGTATGTACGGTCAGGAGAGAAAAAACTGAGTTTGTCGCTGTGTAAACTTTTGCTAATACCTCGGATAGATTAAAAGGTCAGACAATTTAGTCACATATCACAGAAAAGGCTCTTTGAAAAGATTAAGTAATGTGACTCATAAATCCCTTCAGCCATTTCAGCAAAGGCCAAAAATAAAGACGGGATTATCTAAGAAATGTCTGGGAGGAGCCTCCCGGATAATGGAGTGAATCCCCAAGACACACACAGAAGACCAACAGGTTCTTGAGAATTTTAAATACTAGCAGAAACACTGCCAGCTTGGACCCAAAAAGAGAACAAGAGAACAAAACGGAAAAAGGCTGTTAGACACCCCAATCTCTGCAGGCAGAAAAAAGGTTGATAAAACGACTCAGCTGCTAAGATGTACAACCTTTCACACACACACAAAAAAAAAGACAGCTCTGAGGGTGGAGCTGAGCCCAGATCTACAAAGAATTGTTCCCAAGCCCTGGAAACCTAATCGTTTTCCAGCAAGATTTTTAAATTGCGGGGGACCAGTGGCACCTTTTTTCATGCCATTTCCTCCCTTTTTGTACAGGAATGTCTATAACTGTTATACTCTGCTTGTCCCATCACTGTTTTTTTATGTAGGTGATTTGCTTTCTTGTTTCATGGGCCTACAGATGGAGATAATTTTGCCCCACGATGGATGATCAACAGAGCCTCAGCCATCCCTAATCTAGATTTCTCCACTCCCGCTCTCTCTGAACACATACGTCAGTTAGGTTTTCGCCCCCACTGGGTCATGGAAATAATTCTTTTCAAAGTCACCAGTGACCCAAACACCACTCACTCCAGGTTTATCCCTACTTTCTACCTGCTCCTTCCATAGCTTTTGCTCTTATCTTTTATCTCCCCTACCCAAAATATTGGAAAGCCCCAGAACTTGGTCCTGGTTGCCTTCTATCTACAGTCATTATCTATTTCATTTCATCCAATCACATGACCTTATATACATCCTAATGCCCCAAGTTTATATGTATGACCTGAACGGCTCACCTGAACTCCAACCCTACATATCCAACTGCCTGCTTGATTTTGCTGTGTGCCTATTACATATCTCGAAGTCAGTAAGTCCAAAGTAAGTTCCTGAGGTTTTCTCTAAAACAACTCTTTCTGAAGTCTTTCACATCTCATTCAAAGCAACTAGAGCCTCCCAGTTACTCAAAGCTACAATCTTAACTCTTCATTTCTTTCACCTCCTACATCCGGGCCATCAGCAAAGTCAATCAGCATCACCTTCAAAATACCTCAAGAATATAAGCACTTCTCATCTTCACCATCACTGCCTTGATCCTTTTAGATGACTTCAGTAATCTTCTAACTACTTTCTCCCCTTCAATCCCTTTCAGACAACTTTGTTTTAAACCTGGTCCGACCGTGCTACTTATGTGCTCGAATCCTGCAGAGATGACATAACTCACTCTCAGCCTGTACTATGCATGAGAGACCCTACGTGACCAGGCTCACCACTGCCCCACACAGCTCGCCTAGGACACCCTCACCTTCTCACTCCAGCCTCCCTGCAGTCCCGCGAACGCCTCGGGCACGTCTCCCCATCAGGACCCTCACCCCGGGATGCCCTTCTCCCAGGTAACCTCTCACTTTGTTCAGTTACGTATTCAAAGTTCACCTTCTCAATGAGCCCTTCCCCAACCACCCTGTCATATTTCAATACCCCTCAGGAATTTATACCTTTTCCCCTCATTTTTTTCCAGCAGTTATCACTATATTTCACTTATGTATTTTATTTATCACTGGTCTCCTTCACCACAATGTCAGCTCCAGGGGTGCAGGGATTCTGTCTGCTTTGTTCAGTGTATCCCAAAGCATCAGTCAGTCAGGCGATGGGCAAGTCACATGGTGCTCAGCAAATGAATTACTAAATAATTCATAAACGAAGGTAAACAGGTGAGATTATGGAGCCAAAGAAGAAGCTTGAAAAAGAGAAGTGATATGTGTTCCAGCTATGAAGAAAGGCCAACCGTCTTTAAACACTTGTAAGGCCTGTAAATGACCAGTCAGACCTGAACCATGAATGGAAAGTGGTTAACAAACTTTTGTTGGAGAAATCCCGTCTGATGTTGAATTTGAAGGTGTAGCTTACTCTGAGCTGTGATTACTCTATTGTCCCCAAAACCTTCTCCATAGTCCATTGCACACAGCCCCTTGTCAGCGTTGATTTTGGCGACGGAGAGGTCACAGGAGATGCTGCGGGACGGGGTTGGAGGGGAAGCGGCAAGAACCGAAGGAGAGGAAAAGGGCCCGATGAGCTAGTGTGGATTAAGAGCAAAAGAATTAGGAGAGAATGTAAGTTCAGCCAGAAACCCTTGGAAGTGGTGGAGAGAGATCAGACACTGGCGTCATGGAAACTTTCACTGCTCTATTTAGAACAGATGTTAAAGAAAATATGAAGGAGAACTTGGGGACACCTGGTCACAATTATTAATTCACAGATCTGTTGTTAACTCAAAATTTTACATAATTGTACACTTAAATTTGGACGGATGCAACATTAGGAAGAAACTAAACTTAGGAAGTAAAATTACAATGATATGTCACTTAAAATAGGTAAAAATGGTTATTTTATCAAAACTCTTACATTTAAGTAAGTGCTCTAGTATAAATCAGGAACTGAGAAATATCTGAAATAATGTCACATAACATACTGAAAGCAACCGTGACAAAGGAATCAGCCAAAATAAATGCAAATGCCAGCGTCATGCCTTTTCCTGTGGGCTGGGAAACCCTCTCAGGCTCTCCACGTTCCCTGCGCGGCGTCTGAGCGAAGGGCTGCGAGACGGACATCCACGGCCCTCATGCCCTCACCCTGCTGTCCCGTGCACCGCCCTCCACGCCTGCCGCCGTGTGTTCCTCTGGCCTCCTCGGGCCTTGAAGGTCCTCCTGCTGACGTTTACAGGCACCGCCATACTTTAAGAGTCAGGCGTGGCCCATCATTCCACTCCAGTCGTTCCTTCACTCGGCCCCTCCTGATGGCCTGGGACGGGGGGCTTCCTGCTCCCGCCGCAGACCCTGCCCACTGCCCCCTCTCATGCCTCAGGGAAGGCCGCAGCCTCGCCTCCAGGGAGCGGTGGGGATCTGGTCGGTGACCACAGCTGCTGGCAGGTTCCCTTGATAATCAAATGGGATCACCTCTACAAAAATTCTCAATAAAAATAAGGCACTAGAACATGATTTTGTATTCCTAGTCACAGAAAGATGCCTACATAACGCATGTCATGGCATTAAATTCTCTCTCGCTTGGATTTTTTTTTTATAAATGCTTTGCTCATCTATATACTGTGTTTTCAACTGCTGTCTCTCTTGTGGTGAGGACAGGATCTGCCCCAAATGAGCAGATGGAAACATTGTCTTTATTTACAAACCTACCTGCCTATAGAAGCAAGAAAGGCAAAATGTAAGGACACACTTACAAATGTCACCACTGCTCTGCAGTAACTCAGATGTTTAAGATACAAAAAATGGGGAGTAAACTTCATTTAACCCCTCCATACTTGAGGGTAACTCCCAAAGCACATCCACGACTTCGTCTCAAGTGCCCTGCGTGATACACACCAACCCACGGACGGGCTCCGCACAGCTCCCGCCGGAGCCCTTGGAGAGCCCTCCCCGGGGTCCCCCTGCCCTCCTCACAGGGACTGTAGTCTCCTCCCAAGGGGAGGCAGGGCGATCACAGTGCCCAAAAGGATGCCCTTTGCCTCCGCTGCCTTTACCTTCCCAAGGCCGCTCTAGTCTACGCAACAGTCCTTTTTCTCCTTTCTTTCCCTAACCTCCACCTCCCCTGTTTTATAGTTTTTTCAGCAGGAACCTCTTTCAGGAAGCTGGTAGCACCTTACCCAAGACTTGGTTCTGTTTGTGCTAACGGATTTGTTGGCTGGAACTGAACAATTAGGTTATGTGCAAAGTTGATATACTGAGATCCTAAAGAAATGGAATTCTGCCAGTCATCGAAAGTGAAATCTTTATTTTAAAAATGACAAGAAAGTTAGTATTAAATTCATTATTGGAATAAGAAATTGTCAACATAGCAACTGTAGCACTTTACGCTAAGTCTGCTCTCCTGGACTCTAGTTGGCTGGGTTTTTTAAAGCTGTCTTTCACATCCAAACGCTGTCCTGTCCGTCAGTCTCCTGCTGGCTGCAACGCAAAAGCTCCCTGTCATCTGCAGACAGGCTTCTGACATCTTCCAGAGCATCATTTCTGTCACTGACACTTACTTCTTATCAACCTACATAAGAGTATATTGATTTAACCAGGCTAGAGACATTCTTTCTCTGTTAAGATCAACCTTGAGGCCAGACCTGTCTGCAGTCTGGGCTTTTCTGCAGGGTCCATTCCAAGGGCTGTGCTGCCCGCCCCCTCTCAGGTGCCTTGGTCGGTGACTCGGTCCACAGTAGCCACACTCCAGAACACAAAAATGTTCTCCTCAGTTGACATTCCATTAACTTTGGAGGCGAATTCCTTCAGAGGTGTGCTTCTGCTAAATCATAATTGGCACATTCAGGTCAGTCATCCCGTTCCCCCCTCTATCTATCCCGACATATTTCTCTCAGGCAGTGAGAGCTGCAGCCTCTCTCTCAGAGCACCCACTTCTCAGGGAACACCTCGGCCAGGTGACCCTCCTGCCTGCGCTGCCCGGGTCGGTGATCCCTCCAAGCGATTTCCTCAAAAGTGCCTCACATGTTTGTTTTTCTCTCATGCATTTCTCACATACATCGTGAAAAGTCATGCAACACTGAAGGCGTGTCGTGGTTCCATGCCACACACAGGATGCTACAGGCTTTTCACTGATGACGCAGAAATTGCATGATCTGTTAGTATTTGCTTCCTGCTTTTGCTAACATGACTATAAGAGGGAAAAAGAGAATAAAATACAGGTGTCCAGTGTATCAGTGTTTTCCTATGCTCTCTCTAGCTACCTTCTCTTCTCTCTCATGGAACCCACTCACATTCTCAGATTCTTTTCACGGACGCTGGTGTATTAGTTATGTTAAAGGTAATCCGCTAACCAGAGAGATGCCCACACACAACAATATAGATGGTATTTTTCCATCTCAGGAAAGATACTTTCCAGAGGTGATAGACAGTCCTGGGAGTTGGTAGCTCTGCTTCATGAGATCATCCCGGGACCTACATTTCTCCTATATTCTTGTCCCCCTGTTGCCAGGATGTTACCCTCATCCCAATTTTCAAAGCTGACTAACCACACCACAGTCTGTAGGGAGGACAAAGTAGGGAAACACGTGTCACTTCTGCTCACATCCTATTGGCCGGAGGTTGGGAAATGTGGCCCCGCACTGGGCAGCATGCACCCATGCACCCAAAACTGGGGGGTTCTTTGACTGAAGGACGGACTGGACCCATCAGCAGGCTTTGCTACAACTAGTTCACATTCAGCCTTAGAGAACGCCAGGTTCACCCAGTCTGGGCACAAAGACCACAGCATTATTCACACCAGACCCTCAAGAAGCCTCTGCTACCAGTGCGGTTCTAATACTGCCAGATGGAATGTCTTTAAGTCTCGAGCATCGTATCAAGTACATTACATACACTGATTCATTAAACCCTCAGAGCAAACAGGAAGTGAATACCATCATCCGCATTTTAGAGACAAAAAGAACGGAATTTAGAGGAGTCAAACAATTTCCCCAAGCTCAGACAACTCAGGGGCAGAGGTCCTGACGCGAGGAAGCGAGGCCCCTGCTCACACAGGGCCGCCGGCTCCCCCGTCCACGGCCGTGGCCACCACACTCACCCTCCTCCGCATTCATGGCCTCTTGGCATTCTCCTCTCCGGCCACTTGGCTGCCCGCTCCCATTCAGGTGGGGCTTAAATATCTTCTTCCAGGCGTTAAGTAGAGCGCCATTCGTTTTCGTATAAAAATATCAGTGCAGGAGGGATTCAAGAGGGCAGTGTGACAGGCGAGACGGTGAGCCCCTCCCAAAACCACAAACAGTACAAAAATATAGCTAATTACTACAACTAACCCTAAAACAGCAACAAAAGAGAAGGCTGCCCCAGACGGCACGCAGACCTCAGGAGCAGAGCAGACCCCACGAAACAGGGTAACGTACGAGAGCCTTGATCCCGCGGGACCCAGGCCCTTCCCCCGCCCCAGCTCACCGGCGGGAGGAGGAGAAACGGGGCGGGAGGGGGTGGAGCCTGGGGCTGCTGGACACCCAGCCCTGGGGATCGGCTTTGTGGGCAGAATCCTACAGTGTGTGGGGCCCTGGGCGTTGGGGAGCTCGGACGGGCGGAGGGCCTGGGGGACTGACGTTCCGGCCGTTAGTGGAGCAGGGGTTCCACACCCGGCCGCACTGTGTCGGAGGAAAGGCGGGGAGTCCGAGAGGCTTCCTAGGAGGCAGCGGGCTGCTGAGGGGCGGGGTTTGGGCGGAGCTTGCTGTGCGGGAGAAGGGGGAGCTGGACAAGGTTCTCCGAGCATGCTCGGCCTAGCAGGCTGGGAACTCTGAGGAGCTACAAGTGCTCCATCCCCCTGGCTGCCTACTCAGCTCCGAGGCCCCCATTGGGACACACACAGCCTGCCGAGCCTTCCTACTGGCCTGCAGGCACCTGCTCGCAAACCCGCAGTCACTGCGCAGGCGTCAGGGCAGCCAGATGGAGGACCCGCCTACAACAGCTAGAGACCCAAAGCACAGAAGATTACCCGTGTGTGCTTGGCCCATTGCCTCTGACACTGGAGACAGGCACCGCAGACGGGAAGCAGGAACAGATCTTTCCTCTCTCCAGGCACCAGCTCCGCTCCCCTATGACCCCCAACCTCACTCTAGGGACTGAGCAGCTCCAGAGACTGGAGTTTCTGCACACTAGTGGGCACCACACGGAAATATGAAATGACAAACGAATATGGTTCAGACCAAACTCTCACAAACCCCAGAAAAAGGGCCAAGTGAAACTGAACTCACCAATCTTTCTGAAAGAGAGTTCAAAATAAAAATTATAAACATGCTTATGGAGGTACAGAAAAATATTCAAGAACTTAGGAACAAATTTAAGTCACAGATTCAATCATTAAGAAATTCCATATCTGAAATGAAACATACAATGGAGGGATTTAAAACCAGATTAGATGTAGTAGAAGAGACGGTAAATGGAATAGAAATTACAGAAGAGGAATACAAAGAAGCTGAGGCACAGAGAGAAAAAAGAATCTCTAAGAATGAAAGAATATTGAGAGAACTGTGTGACCAATGAAAACCGAACAATATTCACATTATGAGGCACCAGAAGAAGAAGAGAGGGAAAAAGGGATAGAAAGTGTTATTGAAGAGGTAATTGCTGAAAACTTCCCCAATCTGGGTAAGGAGATAGTCTCTCAAGTCATGGAGGTGCACAGATCTCCCAATACAAGGGACCCAAGGAGGACAACATAAAGACATATAATTAAAATGCCAAAGATCAAGGCTGAAGACAGACTTTTAAAAGCAGCTAGAGAGAGAAAAAAGATCACATACAAAGGAAAACCCATCAGGCTATCATCAGACTTCTCAACAGAAACTTTACACACTAGAAGAGAGTGGCATGATATATTTAATGCAAAGAACCAGAAGCCTCTTGAACCAAGAATACTCTAACCAGCACGGTTATCATTTAAATTTGAAGGAGGGATTAAACAATTTTCAGATAAGCCAAAAGCTGAGAGAATTTGCCTCCCACAAACCACCTCTACAGTGCATTTTGGAGGGACTCCTATAGATGGAAGTATTCCTAAGGCTCCTAAAGATGGAAGTATTCATAAGGCTAAATAGATGTCACCCAAGGGATAGACAAAGAGTACAGAATATGATTCATAACATACAAAGAATGGAGGAGGAAGAAGAAGGAGAAAAAAAAGAACCTTTAGGTTGTGTTTGTAGTAGCATACAACGTGAGTTAAATCAGGCTATTAGATAGTAAGGGAATTACCCTTGAACCTTTGGTGACCACGAATCTAAAGCCTGCAATGGCAATAAGTACATACCTATCAATAATCACCCTAAATGCAAATGGTCTTAATGCACCAATCAAAAGACATAGAGTTACTAAATAGATAAAAATACAAGACCCATCTATATGCTGCCTACAAGAGACTCACTTTAAACCCAAAGACATACACAGACTGAAAGTAAAGGGATGGAAAAAGACATTTCATGCAACAATAGGGAGAAAAGGCAGGAGTTGCAATACTTGTATCAAACAAAATAGACTTCAAAACAAAGAAAGTCACAAGAGACAAAGAAGGACATTACATAATGATAAAAGGGTCAGTCCAACAAGAGGATATAACTATTATAAATATCTATACACCCAACACAGGATCACCTACATATGTGAAACAAATACTAACAGAATTAAACGGGGAAATAGAATACAATGCATTCATTTTAGGAGACTTCCACACACCACTCACTCCAAAGGACTCATCAACCAGACAGAAAATAAATAGACAGAGGCACTAAACAACATATTAGAACAGATGGACCTAGTGGACATCTACAGAACACTCCATCCAAAAGCAACAGATAGACATTCTTCTCAGGTGCACATGGAACATTTTCAAGAATAGATCATATACGAGGCCACAAAAAGAACCTCAGTAAATTCAAAAAGATTGAAATTGTACCAACCAGCTTCTCAGATCACAAAGGTATGAAACTAGAAATATATTACACAAAGAAAACGTAAAAGCCCACAAACACATGGAGGCTTAATAACATGCTCCTAAATAATTAATGGATCAATGACCAAATACAAACAGAGATCAAGCAATATATGGAGACTAATGACAACAATAATTCAACACCGCAAAATCTGTGTGACGCAGCGAAGGCCGTGCTAAGAGGAAAGTATATTGCAATACAACCCTACCTCAGGAAAGAAGAACAATCCCAAATGAACAGTCTAAACTCACAATTAATGAAACTAGAAAAGGAAGAACAAATGAGGCCCAAAGTCAGTAGAAGGAGGGACATAATAAACACTAGAGCAGAAATAAATAAAATCAAGAAGAATAAAACAGTAGAAATAATCAATGAAAGCAGAAGCTGGTTCTTTGAGAAAATAAACAAAATAGATAAATCCCTAGCCAGACTTATCAAAAAGAAAAGAGAGTCTACATGCATAAACAGAATCAAAACTAAGAAAGGAAAAATCACTAGAGACACCACAGAAATACAAAGAATTATGAGAGAATACTATAAAAAATTATATGGTAACAAACTGGATAACCTAGAAGAAATGGACAACTTTCCAGAAAAATGCAACCTTTCAAAGCTAACCCAGGAAGAAACAGCAAATCTGAATAGAACAATTACCAGCAAAGAAATTGAATTGGTAATAAAAAAACTACCTAAGAACAAAATACCTGGACCAGATGATTTCACTGCTGAATTTTATCAAACATTTAGTGAAGACCTAATACCCATCCTCCTTAAAGTTTTCCAAAAAGTAGAAGAGAAAGGAATACTCCCAAACTCATTCTACGAGAGCAACATCACTCTAATACCAAAACTAGGCCAAGACACCACAAAAAAAGAAAATTACACACCAATATCCCTGATGAACATAGATGCAAAAATACTCAATAAAATATAAGCAAACTGAATTCAAAAATACATCAAAAAGATCATCCATCATGATCAAGTGAGATTCATCCCAGGGATGCAAGGATGGTACAACATTCAGAAATCCATCAACATCCACTACATCAACAAAAAGAAGGACAAAAACCATATGCTCGTCTCCACAGATATGGAAAAGCATTCGACAAAATTCAACATCCATCCATGATACAAACTCTCAACAGACTGGGTATAGAGGGCAAGTACCTCAACATAATAAAGACCATATATGACAAACCCACAGCCAACATTATACTTAACAGTGAGAAGCTGAAAGCTTTTCCTTTAAGATCAGGAACAAGACAAGGATGCCCACTCTCCCCATTTCTTTTCAACATAATTCTGGAGGTCCTAGCCACAGCAATCAGACAATACAAAGAAATAAAAAGCATCCAGATTGGTAAGGAAGAAGTCAAACTGTCTCTATTTGCAGATGACATGATAGTGTACATAAAAAACCTTAAAGTATCCACTCCAAAACTGTTAGATCTAATATCTGAATTTAGCAAGGTTGAAGGATACAAAATTAATAAACATAAATCTGTTGCATTCCTATACACTAATGGTGAACTAGCAGAAAGAGAAATCAGGAAAAGAATTCCATTCACAATCACATCCAAAAGAATAAAATACCTAGGAATAAACCTAACCAAGGAAGTGAAAGACCTATACCTTAAAAACTACAAGACACTCTTAAGAGAAATTAAAGAGGACACTAATAAATGGAAATTCATCCCATGCTCTTGGATAGGAAGAATTAATATTGTCAAAATGGCTATCCTGCCTAAAGCTATCTATAGATTCAATGCAATCCCTATCAAAATACCAACAGCATTCTTCAATGAACTAGAGCAAATAGTTCTAAAATTCATATGGAATGACAAAAGTCCCCAAATACCCAAAACAATCCTGAGAAGGAAGAATAAAGCAGGGGGAATTACGCTCCCAGATTTCAAGCTCTACTACAAAGCCACAGTAATCAAGACAATGTGGTACTGGCACAAGAACAGACCCATAGACCAGTGGAACAGAATAGAGAGCCCAGATATAAACCCAAGCATATATGGTCAATTAATATATGGTAAAGGAGCCATAGATATACAATGGGGAAATGACAGCCTCTTCAACACCTGATGTTGGCAAAACTGGACAGCTACATGTAAGAGAATGAAACTGTATTACTGTCTAACCCCATACACAAAAATAAACTCAAAATGGATCAAAGACCTGAATGTAAGTCATGAAACCATAAAACTCTTAGAAAAAAACATAGGCAAAAATCTCTTGGACAAAAACATGAGCAACTTCTTCATGAACATATCTCCCCGGGCAAGGGAAACAAAAGTAAAAATGAACAAGTGGGACTATATCAAGCTGAAAAGCTTCTGTACAGCAAAGGACACCATCAGTAGAACAAAAAGACATCCTACAGTATGGGAGAATATATTCATAAATGACATATTCGATAAGGGTTGACATCCAAAATATATAAAAAGCTCACACACCTCAACAAACAAAAAGCAAACAAGCCAATTATAAAATGGGCAGAGGAGCTGAACAGACACTTCTCCAAAGAAGAAATTCAGATGGCCAACAGGCACATGAAAAGATGCTCCACATCGCTAATCATCAGAGAAATGCAGATTAAAACCACAATGAGATTTCACCTCACACCAGTGAGGATAGCCACCATCCAAAAGACAAACAACAACAAATGTTGGCGAGGATGTGGAGAAAGGGGAACCCTCCTACACTGTTGGTTGGGAATGCAAATTAGTTCAACCATTGTGGAAAGCAGTATGGAGCTTTTTAAAAAAACTCAAAATAGAAATACCATTTGACCCAGGGATTCCGCTCCTAGGAATTTACCCTAAGAATGCAGCAGCCCAGTTTGAAAAAGACATATGCACCCGTATGTTTATCACAGCACTATTTACAATAGCCAAGAAATGGAAGCAACCTAAGTGTCCATCAGTAGATGAATGACTAAAGAAGATGTGGTACATATACACAATGGAATATTATTCAGCCATAAGAAGAAAACAAATCCTTCCATTTGCAACAACAAGGATGGAGCTGGAGGATATTATGCTCAGTGAAATAAGCCAGTTGGAGGAAGACAAGTGCCAAATGATTTCCCTCATTTGTGGAGTATAACAGCGAATCAAAACTGAAGGAACAAAACAGCAGCAGACTCACAGAACCCAAGAATGGACTAACAGTTACCAAAGGGAAAGGGACTGGGGAGGATGGGTGGGAAGAGAGGGATAAGTGGGGAAAAGGGGCATTATGATTAGCACACATAATGGAGCGGCGGGGGACACGGGAAAGGCAGTAGTTATAGAGAAGACATGTAATGATTCTATAGCATCTTACCACGCTGATGGACAGTGAGTGTAGTGGGGTATTTGGGGGGACTTGATAATAGGGTGTCTAGTAACCGTAATGTTGTTCAAGTGATTGTACATTAACAATACCAAAAGAAAAAATATATATATATATATCAGTGCATTAGGAGGGCTAGTCAGTTGAAGACACAAAGTCTGCAACATCACCACCTGACTGCAAAAATGAATGCATTCATCCTCAAAAAACAAGTTAGCACTGAATTATTTTGTGCCCATACTGAAAATGAAATGGTTTCAACTAAAAAAGACTTATATTAAAAACTAATATTATATGAATGCTATTATTCTCAAAATGTCCTATTTGGAATCATTACACTTTGCACAACAATGCCAGTCACCACAGCTGCTGAGACCCTTTCACCATCAACAATGGCCAGGAATCAAGTGTAATAGGACCAGACGCTGCAAACAAATTAAAATGTGTGTCTTTGTCAAATCATACTGTTTCAAGGAGTGTAAGTGACATGGCAATTAATGTCTGTGAACAGCTGGTTTTAAAGATTAAAGAAAGTGATTATTTTGCCCTGCCAATGAACAGATCTACCTAACTGTGCTGAAATGTTTTCATTTTAAGATACATTTCCATGAAATACTTTGCGTAACAGCATGTTGTTTAGAAAAATGTAATCCCATCTTAGAAGAGAAGACCATTTTGCAGTATTTCAGAAGGCAACCCAGAATCACAGCATTCCTGAACCAGGAACTGTATTTTGCTGTTTATATAGTTAGAGCTGAATCACAGACTTAGCAAAACAGGAAATCATTTGATTACAATGATTCAGATTCTTCATGAATAGGCTTCCTCCGGGATATGCTTTTATTTTATCTTTTATTCCCATAATATTGGTCTTTAAAGAAGGGAGGAAGCAGTGAAAACATGTTTCCATGTGTTTGGAGAACCATCAGCAGTTTTAACAGGAGTGTTCCTCAAAACGACTGTATGGTCAGGAAGTCCCAAGGCCATGAGTACAATGTCCAAAGTCCAAGTATCACTTTCTCTTTAAATCATAATGTGCCCACTAGCAAACCAGCATGGTGAGCTCTAATGACTAACCCCACCACGGTAGAGCCTTGACATCCCAAAGGAATGTGTCCTGTGACCCTTAGATCTTAAGAACATTCAGGAAAAGTAACATACAACTAGACTTGGGAAGGACACTTTCACAGAGTAACAACAATCTCATCACTCCAAGAGATTTTACTCCTTAGGAAATGAAGCCAATTTATTCACTAGCAAATATTTGTTCAGACTTTCTTTCACAGCTCAGATCCTAACCTCCAAATCAGAGTTTCACAATGTCCCTGATTCACATTCACATTTCAGCCAATATACAAGTTGGTGGGTTACTTCTACATAGTCCATATAAAAATGTTAAATCTGCCAATGCAAATACTGTATTGAATACACAGACAATTTATAGAAGTATTTTTTTCTTTAGGAAATGAACTTTAACACTTTCCAGAATTTTATTCCTTATTTTGGAAAATAAGACAAACACATTGTCCTGGGATCAATGGACCTAATTTCAGACAGTGCATCTGACCTTAACTCCCTTTCTTGCGAGGACATCATCTTTAAAAAAAATTTTTTTAAACAACTAACCTTTGCTACTTTATAGAGATATGTTTATCCTAGTAGCGCAGGTGCTTAATAATAAACCCAAAGCTTTCTTCTCCACATCCCCCAGGAGACTTAGGCCCCTTGCAGAATATTTTTACACTGTTATCTCGGATTTTTTTAAGGTAAACTTGCCGATTCGGCTCCACCCATTATTGCAGAAGAAATAGCTAAAATATGGGAGTAAGCAATAAGCCATGCAAATGTTTTTTTAAAAAGGGACTTCCGTGAAATGGATTAGTTAGGAATTAGGTCTTTGTAACAAAGCCTTGATCTCAACCATTAGGAAAACATTGCAATACCTCGAACAAAAGTAGGAACAAGCACCTCTTTATCGTGAGGTTTGCCTAGAAAGGAGAGGCTGTGACTCGACAGCGGCATGAACAGCTAGAGAAGAAAAGATGGTTCACATGCCTTCGTTTCAAGCAAAGGAATTCAGATTTGACCAGTCAAGTATACTCTTGCATAAAAGAATAGCAAACTAATAAATATCAGAGAAAATGTGTCCTATTAAAAAACTGGAAGAAAATGAGCCAGAAAGAAACTGAACTACAGTGTTGCTTCAGTCATTTGAACACATGCACAAGGTGACGAAGGACAGAATGAGGTCTGCAGTTGTAGAAGCCAGTCCCAGAGACACTGCAGGTAGCACGAGTTGGGACCTGGAGACTGATAGGAACTTGAAGCAGAGGTCAGCATCAAAATAACTCCAAAATGTTTAGCCAGGAGCACACCACAGAATTAGTTACAAAAGGAGGGGTGAACCGTTACAGGTTGAGTTTGCTCTCGGTCCTTGTCCCTGCGGCAACAAAGACTTGAAAGGCAGACACGCGACAGCAAAGCAGTCAAAGTCTTACTTGAATACACTCCCGGGGAGGAGTGGGCCAGGGTCAAGGCCGACAGAGGCCTCAGTCTGAGAGGTGGGGGGCGCGTATGTTGCATTCTGGTTGGGGTGCACCTCTTCGACTGACAAGGTGGGGTCACTTGACTTACAGGTCTTTCTGCACAGACCTCCCTCTCGGTGAGCACGTCCTTTCCCCAGGCTGAGGTGGGATCTGGGCACTTCTCAGTTCCATTCGGTTGTGCCCCTGTTGGGATCTGCTTGGGGAGGAAGTCATCTCCCTGCCGAGCCTTAGTTGTCTCCACAGCACGTACCATCACTGCCTGGCGGAGCTTGGGAGGCTTTTTCTCTGAACTTTATCTTCCCCTTTTCTGGCTACTTATGTCTATCTTTCTCCCTAACATTCCTGACAGAACCAGATCATCTCTTAAGGTCCATTCTGACTCTTAGTGTTACGATTCCAAAAAAGATGGATGAGGGCCTCACATTTTTTAGAAACCTGTAAGTCATCAAACTTTCTTCATTCTAACAGCACTTATTGGGCACAAACTATGTATCAGGGATTATCCAAATTCTTGAAATACAGTGGTGAGTGAGACAGGTCCTTGTCTGATGGAGCCTTGTCTACAAGTGTACAGGCAAAAGCTTGCTGAAAGGCTTAAACAATATTGATCCTATTTATGTTTAAAGTCACTTTGCTGCCTGCAGAGAATGAGTTGAAGGAGATCAAAGGCTAACGAGGGAAGAATCCTTCAAAGGCACTTAGGAGGATAAAAGTATTGGAGACGTAAAGGGGTAGAAGTCAAGATACCTGCAGATAGGGTTCCTGATTGGACTGGGGATGGTGGCAAGTATGTGGCGGATACTGCCAGGTTTCTGGCTTAAGTAATCGGAGCTTTCTGCTGTCTTTACTGGAGGGATGGAAGGTTAAGGGGAAAACAAGGCTCTTAAGAAAATCCTTGTCATTAGGGTTTTCTTAACTGGAAAGTAACTAAGGAAAGGAATGTCTAGTGTCAAGTATTAGAGCCACATCACGGTTTCCAGGTGCACAGGATTTATCCTCTCGAATGGCTATGAACCTTGATCTCTTGGCCTTTGGAGCATCCGGTACAAGTGTTAGGGGTTTCTGTGGGCAGGGAGAGAGTGAGGCTTGCGGATTGAAGCTGAGTAGATTCTGATAGGCAAGCCAGAAAAAAAATTACAAAATATTTACCCATCATCAAGTAGCTTATTAGCACTGTTACACCACATATCACTGACAGTGAGGAGTCTAGGCAGGGGTGCTCTTCGCCGTCTTAGTGCCGCAGGCAAGACTCAAAGGCAAACAGAAATGCTTGGGGAAAAAATTAAACGACTTTCCCACACTAAGTGAGGATGAATGGCAAAGTCAGCATCCTCTCCCCCAACTCGTCTAACAGGGAACCTTAATCTACAATATTGGTCTCTTTTATCATTGCATTAATTGGTTTCTAAAGGTCACCATCTCTACCTTAACCCTTATTTAGTTTTAAAACATCGAGTTGTGCAATATGTTAATGGTATCCAGAAGCAGTAGTCAATAGTGCAAGGATTGTTTCTGACATGGAAAATCAGAGCTTGGCACACAGAGTTTCTGTCTTGGCTCTCAAAATCGATAGGTCAATTGCTTCTGGCTCCAAGAATTCAATATATATTTAACCTAAAAATAATAGACTCTTCTGACCCAGTTCTATGAGTCTTTCTTTATTAGTAAGCTGTGTCTGTAAGTTATTAGAAAAAGACTAAAAATTAATTGTCAGGATAACTCAACAGTGAAAAGGCCAGGAATCACCTCCATACAGGGTCTTCAAGACATCTCCAGTTGATTTTGTTTCTCAAGTCCTACGGATTCTACTCCTGAAATAGCTCTCAGATCTTTCCCCTCCTCTTTTCTTCCCACTGTCTTTATCTCACCCTTCAATGTGTCAGCTTCCAGGCTCTCCAAAGCTATTTAGTTAATTCAGTCAACTGAATTATATTAATCGAGCAGCTATTTATGTGGCAGCACCGTTCTAGTTACTGGGGTGTCAAGCAGACAAGACTCCCTTCCTTGAGTTTACATTCTTCTGGAGGAAACACACAAAGGGAGAAACACAATAAGTAAATAAATTATATAGTATGGGAGCAGAAGATCAGTGCTATGAAAAAACAAAAGCCAAGGTGAGCAAGGTAAGGAGGAACCAATATGGTATTGGGGGTGGAGTATTGGTATTAGACAACCTGGTGCTAAGGCAAAATCTGAGCAGAAACACGGCGTGGGGGAGGAAACTGGGGCCTAAAGGGAAAGCCTTCGAGGCAGAGGAAGCAGCGGGAACAAGAGTCCAAGGCCAGGAGGGCAAGGAGCCCTGGCTGGCTAACGTGGGTGAGCTGGGGGTGGACCGGTGGAAGGGAGGTCAGGCTCTTCCCCGTTTCCCACAGTAGGCTGCAGGTCGGAATGTACGAATCACTACAGATTCTCTCCCTCGCACCGTCATCCACTCTATCATTACAGCATCTTCATTTTCCCTCAGAAATACCTTTCCCAGGTCTCCCTGACTTCCGTCACGCTCTCGCTCCTTAGAGAGCTTGCTATCCTCTGATCTTGTCTATCCTCTGATCCACTGGTTCTCAAGCTGTGTTCCTGTGAGTTTCAGGAATTCCTCAGAGATGACTCAGGGCTCGGTGACCTTAGGGAATTGAGGGGGACCCATTTATCACTGCATAACAAAGATATAGCAAAGACTGTTTTCTAAAATGTTAATCGGGGGTGTCTCTGGTGATAGGATTTCAGATGATCTCTACTTCATTTTAGAACTTTTGGTATTTACATTTCTTTGCAAAAGTGTATATGACATTTATAATTAATATAATAATCTTATAATAAAAATGTTAATAATAAGCTCTTTCATTTGGGGGAAGACTTATCCTACTCATTTATTGACACAGCAAAATACATTACATTATTGAGTAAAAAATAATCTATAAAATGTGCCTTTTTTCTCATACTGTATGTATTTATACGGATAATGTGTCTCTGTTTTTACAGAAGAGAGACTACAAAATATATGCCAACATATTGGTGATGTTTTTCTCCGGACATTGTGATGATAGGTGGCTTTCCCTTTGTGTGTTTCTATACTGTTGTATGTTTTATGCATTAAATATACATAAATAAATAAATTGAATATATATATTTATACATTTATATATATATATATATATATATTACTTGGATAATTCTTATAAACAGTAATGCTGTTTTTTACATTTTCCATACATTTCAGAAAAATGTAGCATGACATTTTAGAAAACTAGTACTAGAAAACTTAGTAATATCAGATATTTGCATTGAAACTTTTGTTAATGCTAATTAAATCTCCTACCTTTTCTCACCTCTTGATATGTCCTACTCTCCTACAGACTTGCTAGCCACATCTAGAAGCCCACGAAAAGAAGACGACGTTCATGCACACATTTCTTTTTTATGCAGCCCTAAGAAAAGGCAAAATAACAAAATACCACTGGAGAGACTGCACTGGAAGGGCCTGCCATTCTAAACAGCAACTTGGGAATTCCAAGAGCTGCAGCTGTGAACATCAACTTAGGAATTCTCATCCTTTTCTCTAGATTTCCAACAACAATCATATTGTCTGTGTGTCTGACTTGTTTAATACCTGTCCTTTAACTTCTATTTCTCAGATCTGGAAGCCTGCTATTCCTCATATAGAATAAGTGTGTTATCATATCATTTCAACCTCTCCCTTCAGAATTGTATTCTATGCTCACATCCTAATCATAAAGGGTTAACTGGTGGGCCTCTCTTACACTTGTTCCTAGAAATCCTGACCAGAAAAGCTCTCCTCAGTGAGTCCTCAGTGTCTTTATTTTATATCTAAGCCATCTTCCCAGTCAATGAACCTCCCTAAAAGATTAATGTAGTTTGAACTTTTATAGAGGAATATCATTTGTGCGCTGTCATATTTAGCACAAATGGTGCTTCAGTCACAGCTCAGTAATATTCCAGCATATTATTTCCAAGGCATTTGAGAGTTTAAAGAATTATTGAAGGGCACACTGTACTCATTTGGTAATAAGGCAGAGAGCACTGCTGTCTACATATGATTTCAACAAATGGAATCACTGCTAATTTCATTGAACGTAGCAAAATAGTTGTGATAATAACCCAGGTAATATATACCACTGGAGGAAACAGATGAGACAGAGTCTTTTATAAGACCTCCAAGAAGTATTAAAGAGGCAGTCCCAGGAGTTAAGGGCAAGATGAGGAGAAAGCATCTTCTTACATTGAACAGATGCCCTTGACACTGGTTGGGTCAGCCCTGAGTGTGAGGTGCTAGCCCTCGTCTGGCCGTTACTTTTTGCAGAAGCTGCCAAGTTGAAGAGGCAATTGTCAGAAACATGGGAAGGAAGGAAGGAGTTCCTGTCACTTAGGGGGAAACCATAATCACACCAAAGCTTCGGCATTTGATGAGAAAATTCCCTGATGATTGCAGCTTTGTAAAGTACCTAGATGACACTAGTCTGGCCTTTCTTTTTTAACATTTGAATTGACAGATGTGTTTTAGAGGAAGGAAAGCTCTTGCTCACTGTCAGGTGTCGCCAAATACTAGTTCAAAGGTTTCTGGATGTACCAGGAACTGTCTGCAAGTATCTTACCCTCCCAAGTACCTTATGTTGACTTCGGCCAACCAACACAGGCTGTTTCCCATAGTTCAGGGCTACCCATGAGCCTTAGCAACCCCCAATAAACATGAAATTCAGAATATTGTTTCAGACGTGTGCTTCCTTCCACTAGACATAAATGATGACAGCACACTGCAATGTGAGCTACTGGAAGTCACCTTGCACCCACTAGGGGGAATCAGACTTGGGATAAAGTTGACACTTTAGAAGGCAAATTGGAGAAAAGGGAAAAAACGGCCCTTAATAACATTAATAAGCATTAAAGGAAGCCCCCCAAAGCTCAGCTTAGCTTTGTGTTTTTCCCTGACATAAACAATTATTAAGGATAAATGAAACCTCTTTTAATTTTAAGGTAGTTTGAGACAGGTAGATGTTCAATTATTTGTACCAACAATAAAAAAGTACTAACTGCTACATAGATAAAGAAAAAATAAATGAATTTCATCTATAAAATAATCTAAATCAAGAAGTACTATGTCAAAGACAAAATAAATCACTGTCGGCCTGTAATTCTATTCAACACTCATTCCAGGCCACCAGGTGCCACGACAAGTGAGTAAGTGTGGGGAGTCAGAACAAGACACCATACCGCTTCTCGGGTTCTGTCTGCACAAGGCCTCTAATTTTATTTTTCATTTTTTTTAATTTGTGTCTCTGAACAAAATTGGAACTGAAGATTAGATACAATTTTCTCTTTCATCCAAAGCCCAGATGGCAGATTGCAAAAACTTAATTTCTGGTCTCCTGGTAGAAATTTGAGGACTGTCAGTTCTAAAGATTTAAGTAATTCAGTCAAGTGGCTATAGGCACTATAGGTTAGGGAATTGTGCTGATATCCTTGATAATTGTAATATATCTTAATATTCATAGACCATCCTTGGAGAAAATCAGCAGGGTGTCCCCCGGTGTCTGACGACATGGTTGCTTAAGGCCAAGGATCCCCAGGGACCCAGCTGGGGCTTCTGAGGGCTGGTGTGACAGAGCTCAGTGGGCATTCAGGAACATTTGGGAACTGCGCCATGAGATGCTGCCTTGAGGGAGGGTTGACAGCAAGAGAATGATGACACGTGACAGACACAGACCAGGACAAAAGGAAATTGGGCTGCCCTTGGTTCTCGGGAGGATGTTTCATCACAGAGTTTCAGGTAGGCAGGAATCCAAGGTTCTCCCTAAGCCCGGTACACGCCCTGCATGGTCCTCAGTCCTGAGAATCTGCTGACTTTTTCCTTCCATGATCAGATTATGTTATACGACACAGGTTATTGGGAAAGGAAAATTGCCAGGATGTACATAACCTCATGGCCTGAAACCTTTAAATGCTTGGAGCTTTCTCTGGCTGGTAGCAGAAGAGGAAAATCAGAGATCTGAAGTGTGAGAAGGATTCAGCTCACCATTGCTGACCTGAAGATGGAAGGGCCACATGGTGAGGAACATGGGTGAGATCTATGTGTTGGCGACCAGTAAGGAGACAGAAATCCTAGTCCTGAACTGAATTCTGCCCACAAGGAACGTGAGCTCAGAAACTGATTGTTTTCCCCAGGATCTCCAGAAAAGAGCTCCGTCCAGCTGCTGCCCTGAGCTCTTCTTGAACAGAGAACCCAGCCCCACTGCGCCAGGCTTCTGACCTACAGAACTGTGGGCTAATAAATGAGTGCTGGTTTAAGCCTCGGAATTTGTGGTAATTTGTTACACAGTACAAGATAATACATTTGTCAAATCAAAACAGTAAACAGAGAAAATTACTGTGGCAGGAACAGTGAAGAAACCAGGTGAGGAGCGTGAGCTGAGGGAAGCGGCCTCCCAAAGGAGGGGCTATTCACAGTCAAGAGCGAGTGGTGACCAGTGATGTAGCTCAGGCCCACACATCTCAGCACCGATCGCCTTACTGAGCTCTGGGTAAGACAGATCGTCAACAAAGAAGATATATGAAAGTCACATTGGAATGGATATAGTCTTCATATTTTCTAAAATTCAGTCTTTCTGGAACACTGGTAGTAACATTCAGGAATGAATAAATGTCATTTATAATTTAGCTAATTGGTTATGAATTTATTGTCAACATAGGCTATAAGATTATGGTAGGTATTTACTAATGATGGGACATATGTGTAAGAACCTTAGGATTTCCTATCAGAGCCTAGTAGATTTCTAGCTCGGCCAACGGTCTGACGCATGTGAGTAAGAAATATCAGGGGATGGGATGAGCCACCATTTTGGTTCCCTTGTTTCACATCAACCTCTATATCAATTGTTTGATTTTTTTTATTTTCATTGAGTGATTTTGAACTATTCTACCCAGTAGAGTATGATAGATTAAATGACAGACAGATAGGGGTAGCTTTGTCATTTACTAAGAGTTCTATCTAGTTATGTACAACTTTATACAGAGGTTTCTCATATGCCCTTGACCCCACATAGACAGAGCCTCTTCCACTATGAATATTCCCCCGAGTGCTACATGTGTGATAACTGATGAATGAACCTGCATTGACACATCATTATCACCGAGACAACATGGCTTATATTAGGGCTCACTCCCTCTTGGTACTACACATTTTATGGGTTTGGAAAAAAATGTATTCTCACTGCCCTAAAAATCCTCTGTGCTCTGCTTATTCATCTCTCTTCCCCCACTTTTAATTTCACTGTCTCTGTAGTTTCGCCTTTTCCAGAATGTGATATATGGGAATCTTTTCAGATCGGCTGCTTTCACACAGTCATATGCATTTACATTTCCTCTTGCATTTTCACAGCTTGATAGCTCATTTCTTTTTAGAGCTGAATAATATTCCATCATTTGGCTGTACCATGATCTATGTATTCACCTACTGGAGGGACATCTTGGTTGCTTCCAAATTTTGACAATTATGAATACATCTGCTATAAACACCCATGTGCAGATTTTTGTGTGGACATAAGCTTTCAATTCCTTTGGGTAAATACCAAGGAGTATAGTTCTGGATCATATAATAAGAATATGTTTCGTTTTGTAAGAAAAAACAAAACTGTCTTTCAAAGTGGCTATAGCATGTTGCATTCTCACCACCAGTAATAAGTGAGAGTTCCTGTTGCTCTGCGTCCTCGCCAGCATCTCAGGGCTCTAGATTTCATCCATTCTAATAGGTGTGCAGTAGGACCTCGTTGCTGTGTCAGTTTGCATTTCCCTGATGACATACGACGAGCATCCTTTTGCATGCTTGTTTGCCATCTGTATATTTTCTTTGGTTCCGCATCTATGAAGGTCTCTAGCCAATTTCTTAATTGAGTTGTTTTCTTACTGTTGAGTTCTATGAGTTCTTTATATATTTTGGCTAACAGTCCTTTTATCAGTTGCTTTTTGCAAATATTTTCTCCCAGTCTGTGGCTTGTCTTTAACAATGTCTTTTGCAGGGCAGAAGGTTTTCATTGTCATGAAGTCCAGCTTATCAATGCTTTCATTTGATGCCGGGGTTCTTGTTCACGAAGTCGAAGAATGAGCTTCATAAACAGTCAAGGTAGGAGAGCAAGGGACAGGCTTTTATTTAGAAATAAAGTGAAAGGACAGAGCTCCCGGCTCACGCCAAGAGAGTCCAGTGTGGTGCGTTGTCTAGGGGATTTTATAGGCAGATGAGGATTTTTCAAGAACGTGAAAAAAGTTTAGGGATGCAGACCTGCTAAGTGGTGTCTGAACACCCAGAATTAACTTAACACAAGGAATTTCTCGCCCCATCTCTCTCTCCGGGATACTGGCGTCTTGGTCTGGGGGCATATCAAAAGGAGGCCTGCCCAGCCCCCAAGGTGGGCTTGAGGTATTGTCTGTTTGCTAAAGAGTAAGTTAAGAATCCTGCTTCCCAAACTTCCTGGCTGTTAAAATGCAATCTTATCTTTAAGGTGAATCTTCCCTGCCTTTTACTATGTTGTTTACAGCTGGGTCTGCATGCTAAATTAGATGCCCAGTTTGCAAAACCACCCCATCAGATCTGAAAGAGGAAAGATAGCACATAGGCCTGGGCCTTTTAGCCTGCTAAAGTCAATCTTACAAGTGGTTAGCATAATAAAAACATGAGGTACTCTTCTTTATCTGGGGAACACTCACTAATCTTACTGAAGAATGACCCTGGAGCTTAATGTTTAACACAGAGTTTTGGGAGGGGGTTTCCTTGCATGTAGTTACATTGCTCTGACTGCAAATATTCTGCCTTGCTTTTTCCGGAGGCCCTCCCCCTACGCTGACCACACCCACAGCCCCTGTCTCACATTCATGGATCATCCCTTTGGTGCTACATCTAAAAAGTTATCACCAAACCCAAGATCATCTAGATTTTTCTTCTCTATTATGTTCTAGGAATTTTGCATTTTACAGTTAGGTCCATGATCCATTTTGAGTCAACTTTTCGATGAGAAAAAGTTTGTGTCTAGATTCCTTTTTTTGTTTGTGGATGTCCCATTGTTTCAGCATCATTTATTGAACCACCAAGATCTTCAATTCCCTAGCAAGTTTTATTGAAAGGTATCTGCTAGTACATTAATGCACATTTGTTTCTAAATCACCTTAAAAACCTAGGTGCAGGTATTTCATATAAAGACCTTGCAATGGTGTTGCTTTTATTCATTTCTCTCACAACTGCTCTGTGAGCTGGATTAGTGGGGTGACCGCCTTTCACAGACAGAGAGGCTGAATGGGGAGAGAGAGGACAGCTGCCTTGCTCACCCTACAAAGCCCATGGCAGAGTGAGAATTTGCATTTCCTGTCTTTCCCTGGTGCCTGGGGCATGGGGGTCCCCTGTTTTCCCTCTGTCATTCTTAAGGCAAATGAAGAAGATGTCCACTGGATTCTCGGTTCTGCATTAAGGAAACACCTAAGGATTCCATTTTTCATAAGTGAATTTTCTTTCATAAGACAAATGTGAAGAGAAACCCTGAGTTACCCTATGAAAAGGGGGGATAAAAAACACTTCTTATCAGAAAAGGCGGCATCTCACAGTTTCAGTCTTTGTGTCACAAAAACAAAAAATACTAATCTTGTTCCCTTTCCTCTTTTTGGCAGTAGTATTAACAAAACACATTCTAAACTGTGAGCCTGAATTAGGGGTGGAGGGAAACATCAGCGTCATGCCTTAAAATATTTTGCCCATGTTTCTCCTAATGATTCTTCAGAGAAGCTATAACAAAAACTGAATTTGGGGAACCTGGGGACTTGGTAGGCCTTTGGCCAAAACACATATGAATGATTTCAGGAGCAGAAAAAGATGCCTCTGTCAATCTCCAGCAATCCCAGCTCAAATCCTATCTTTCCTATGATTTTTGTGATCACCTCACATGTCCATGGCTGAAAAAGAAAAAAGTTATATGGCAAATTCGCTGATTCCTTAAAAAATATTCTAGGATTCGTGGGACTGAGGGCAGACTCTTTTTCATTTTGCAGCCTGGCACTCCTGTTGTCCAGCCTTATTTGCCAGTAGTTCCGACGGCTCTGAGTGATGGTGTCGCTGTACAGAGGTTCCCATGCAGCCAGGTCACCTCCAGCAGCTTCTCTATTGTCACAAAGTGCTTAGTTAAAACCATGTGGTTTTTACAAGTCATTATATGTTGTCTCTAAAAACTGCATTTGAGAAACCATGACACAGGAAGAGGCCCCTTCAAAAAAGGCAGTGGATTATCTACCAAAATTTTTAATATATAGAAAGATTTTAATTAAAATACAGAACAAGTAGTGATTCTATAGCATCTCACTATGCTGACGGACAGTGACTGCAATGGGGTATGTGGTGGGACTTGATAATAGGGGGTCTAGTAACCATAATGTTCAAGTGATTGTACATTAACGATACCAAAATAAATTTAAAAAACTGAACAAAGAATAATCAAGAATAAGGATAACAATAAAAGGAGAGTATAAGTAAAATTACAGATACCATATAACAGATATAGATGGATTTTATAGAAGTGATCTCAGAAGAAAAATGAATGAATAATCATTTACGGCCAACTACCATATGTAAAACTAATTTATAAAACAAGTCAATTCTGCAGAATGCAGACCACAGGCCTCATGGAAAAGGTAAATAAACTGTAACTGTAGCTGAGAAATATTAAATTAATGTTCAACAATTTGCAAAAAAAAAAATACAGACAACTGAATCTATTTTATATTTTGTTAAGTGTGATGTTACTTTTCTTTGTTCCTCAGTAAAACTCAGCTTCTAGTATCTCCAAAGTTCGTTCTTCTCCCAACTGATGACATTCATTCCTATTAGGAATTAAGCTTCTTTTCTTCAGTGATACATTTTGTCTCTGTGCTAACCTCGATTCCATACTATGTCAACATCTACATCTTTAGCTACACCCTGAGAAGACCAAAGAGGAGGCCCCAGATTCAGAAAGATAACATATTCTGGTGGGGAGGATACGGTCTATGGAGACAGTCTTAGATTTGTCCCTTGTGAGCTGAGGGCTTTCGGACAAGTTCACTCGCATTAATCCCTACCCTGTAGGTTTTGTGAGAGGATTAAACTGTAAAATACACAGCACTGTGCCTCCACAGGTATGGAATGAACAAGTGCGAAGCCATTTAACTTCTTCGTCTCAGCTTTTTCATCTTTAAAATCGTTGTGATAAAATATGGAGTAGCTATAAAATGGAAGCAAGACAAAACATGCTGAGAATGTGGGAAGCAGTGTGCTCTCCGTGCCTGTCAGCCCTCCCAACCGTGATCAACATGTGAAAGACCGTCTGGATAGAAGTTTTATGATTCTGTGACTCTTAAAACATACACTTTTAATGGACTCTCTAGGTTAGAAAATACTGTGACCTTTGTTTTTCCTGTGAATTGATGCATCCTATGCGTGCTTCTGATAGTTGCAGAGAGCCCCACTCACTGCCTGGTACCTTGTAAGTAAGGCAAATGCTATCACTACCTCCTTTATTCTAGATCAGAGTTTTCCCCAGTATCAGAGCATTCATCGCACATCATATTTGATTCATGTTACATGATAGGCGGCTCAGGGTCAAATAACTTTGGAGAATATGGGTTAAGCAGCGTTGAACAGATTCTTTTAATCTTTGGGGCAACCTACCACTCCAGTCACCTACCACACCAGTGATTTCTCAATTTCCCTAAAACATATATTTATTGTCTGAAAAGTACAAGGCTTACCTGGGTGCTATCAGGATAATGAGACCAAGTTCCCAATCTTTAAGGAACTTAAAATCTCAGAGGGCAAATAAAATAAATTCATAAATGATTTTCAGTTCAAAGATTCAGATTCATATAAGCAAGCAAAATAGGGACAGAACAATATGGTCTCCCAGAGCCAAACACAGGAAATTAAGTAGGACACTAAATTCAGAAAGCGCCACAAGTTAAGGTTGTCATGGCAACGTGAACTCAGCAACATAGCAAAACCTGTTCTTCAAAAGTATACACTTAACAGCTTCGCCCAGTTATGATCTGATGAAAGAGCAGCTCCCATTCAATGATCCAAAGCCCTTTACTACTTCGGATCAGCTCTCGCTTTGTGGCTACAAGAAATGGCCGGCCTCACCAAATCTGACTTCACAGGTATCTAGATGTCATCTCCAACGTGTAGGACACGCAGGATGTGACTCTAAGTTCTGAGGGGGAACAAATAGGGATAAGACATAATTCCTGACCCCTCGGAGCTTCTCATCCAGGGCTAAGCATGTAAATGATGAGAGAGGAAGCCCACAAGCAGACAGAGTGCTCAGCGAAACCAAAGAGGTAAGACAGCCCAGACTGCTGGGGACAATGGACACTCCCCGGACCAGGTAGCGTTTGACATGGGCTCCAAAGGATGGATGGAGTGTTTGGACGAAGGTGCTAAGGTGGGAACAGCCCAGGGAGAGCCCAGAAGCTGGAGAGAGCCGACTATGAACGGTAACAGTCTGGCTGAAATAAAGATTACATGAAAGGGTGTTATAAAACCAGAACCCAGAATATAATGTAATTAGCAGAGATCAGTGTTTTCAATAAGGATGTTACCCAAATTTGAAAGGTCAAGGTCTCTGTCCTCTCTCTTCCTTACCTAACTCCCCGACTGTAGAAACCTCCCTTTAGGAAAGCCCTTACCTGATCTTCTCAAACTTCCTACTGTTCCCGCTGCCCTGTGGCCTCAGCACGTCTTGCTCCCCTGCACCTGCATAGCTTTTCTGGACAAGGAGGCTGAGAATCAGAGACACGTGTCCCACGGATACACGGTGAGGAGATGTTTATCTGACCGCAAAGCCCAAGTGATTTTCTTACTTTGATTATTGAAAGTACCACACTTTGCAATCACTTCTTTGATATCTCTCTCCCCAGTTATCTGGTGGATGAGGTCCTTGCCTTGCTCGATTTTGCATCCTCGAAATCTCACTCAGTGACAGACACACTTCATGGAATGAGTGAATAAATAAGCAGGCTAACACTTACTAAAGGCGAGGTGCTCTTTTTTCTGCATAGCTCAACCTTTTTCTGTATAACATTGATGTCAACTGTATGCCCTGTTAAGTAAACACTTGGTGGGCTTTATTCACCAACTGGTTATTAATGATCACTTTCAAAAGTAGATATGAGTTGGTGGATGTCTCCTCCCTCGTCATACTTTATGCTTATTCATTTCCCTTCCTCACTTCCACCCAAAACTTGTTCTCAGGAGTGTTGACAAACATAATCTCCAATCATGCCGGCATCTTTGCCAGTTGGGCTTTTGAATCTCCCATGGACCAGAGACTCCACCTAAAACTGCTACATAACTTGTGGCCCCACAAGGCCCCACTGGCTTCCAGGGATCCTGGTTGAACTGGCTTCCAGAGTCTTTGGCTTCCTTCTCTTCCTCCTCTTATGCAAGTTTTTTACCATCTAAGGACACTTCTGTGATCTTTTACTTCTCTAATTACGATAAGAGAAGATCATTTGCTCCTGGCCTAATTCTTCCCTTAACCTTGGTAAACCCCCCAGCCCACTTTGAGCCTATATTTTCATCCACAGAGTTTATGTGCTCTTTCCACAAGATCTATTATAGTAAATGTTTCTCAGGAGATGTTATTTACTCTTCATGCATAAGCCTTCCCTGGTTCTAGTTTCCAAGTACTGGAAAGACAGCCAGCATCTCTTCAAAACTATAAACTAGAAGCCTTAGAGTCATACTGAATTTGTCTCCTACCCCATACTCAGAACCCTAAATAGTGGCCACGTTTTGCCAGTGTATCAAAGTTTTTACCACAGCCCCTTCCCTTCTATCCCTCGCTCACTCTGGGCTTGCTGAGTTTATTACATTTTCCCAACACTCTCTGCCTCTATACTATTCAGATTACTACTGATGGCCATCCTTTCTGTGCATTTTGCTTTAAATGGCATTATTTCACTCTTTAAAGCATAATGGAATCTCACAGGACTGCTAATATCAAAAATCTCCACCATGCCCTTCATCAAATTGCTATGATTACCCAAATTCTTCAGCTTCCTTCCATGTCCCAAAGTCCCCGTCTTTCCAGGTTTATCTCCTAAATGATCCCACCTTACCCTGCACTTTTCAGCTTCTCCTTCTGCTTCTCTATTCATTTAAACGTTTCAGAAAATTCCCCTCTTAGAGCCTGTAAGATAGATCCCATATTACGGGGAAATCCTGTCAGCATGACCCCCAAAATAGATGCCGATCTCCATATCCACCACTGCCCCCCAACACCCCACAGGGGTGGGCCACGCCACCTTCTTCTAGGATTGTAGCAATCGCTTGTAGAGGTCTCCCTGCATGCCGGCCTACACTCTGTTCTCAACTCCCTTGATCCTTTTACAAATTGAATCAAATCACTTCCTTCCTCTACTTAAAACCTTACACGGCTCCCAAGTCACTTGTAAAGGCCACGGCCTCGAGGGCCTACAGCGCGGGCCCCACCCCCGTCACGCTCTCACCCCCTTGCCCGCTGGGCTCCATCCACATACTTGAGAGGCAGGCTGCTGCCGGAGCCTTGGCATTTGCGGAGCCTCCCGCTGGGGGGCGCTGGCTCCCCCTTAGCCACGCCGTTATTTCATCATTCCAATGTCGCCGTCTTCATCCTATTGGCGAGGCCAACTCTGACTGTCCCACTTAAAGATGCAGCTCCTCCCCTTTGCCTGCTTTGCTTTTCTCCTTGGCACTGATCACCGCCCAATATACGAAGATTGGCTGATTTGCTTATTATCTGTCTCTACCTACTAAAAATTCAGTGCCCTGAGGGCAAGAATTTTGTCTATTTTTTTCACAAAACAGCAACAAGAACAGTGCCTGGCATATGGCAGGTACTCAATGCGAACTTAATGAATGAAATCAAAGCAGGAATGCACTGCAAGTCTTATCTTTCGCCCTCGCCACTCTTAAAACTTCATAGTGATACAGAACATATAAAACACAGTCTCTACAATGTGGAAGTGCACATTCAATGAGTCTGCCTTTTTTAATGTTTCACTCACAAGCAGCAGAACCATGGTATTTTGTTTGTAAAGCCACAGACAATGCATTCAGGGCATTCAGAACCTACCAAGGACCTCAGAGACGCCAGACACACAGCTAGGAGTCCAGGCGATGGAACTAGACACAGTTCAAAGCAAAACAAGAAGAGAAGTTACTGTGCGAGCATAATGAGATGCCTGCCCTACATGGTAAGAGAAGGTTGTTTCTAATGGGCTTGCATGCAAATCATAGGACCTTATAAAGAATCAGGATTTTTCCCCCTGTTCCTACAATGCCAGAGATTCTTTTTTTTTAAGTCGTACCATCCTCAGCTTATATAACTAGTGAGATGTCAGATTCAATATGTAATAATCATGGGGCTAGTAAAAGGGTTCTGAATTTGAAATGGTACATTTTGTTGTCTTAGATTTTAATTTCTACCATTCTTAAGAAATGTTTATCATCCGTTATGCGGAATAAAGAAAGAATCTGAGTCCCTTGGCTGAAAAGCCCTATTATACAACAATTCTTTGCCAGCATTAGCCTCTCATGTGAAGCAGCAAAGACGGTGAGATGACACTGTTGCTACCGGAGAAGGCGACCACTCGGAAACAAGCCTGAGTGAGCAGATGGGGCTGCCTCTGGCCCTGAAGGCAAACACACCCAGCTCTGCGGGGCTGCGGGAGGGAGTGCCTTCCGGGCTCCTGCCCCCCTCCTTGAGAATACCCTGCGCCCGGCTCCCGGACTTCAAGCCTTCAGCTCCTTGATCTCGGCACCGTGGAGCAATAGGCAGAAATGAAGGTCCCGGGAGGGAGCACATTTCAACTCCGCCTGGCTATGTAGATAAAAGCCGCACCTGCACCCAGGAGTCTGTGCGGCTGGGGCAGCCTAGGTGTAAAGACATCCCAGGGAAAGGGGAAGGCGTTTATTAAAATCACAGCTATATAATACGTTTGAAACCTGGAGAAGGCATGTCTTCCATCTTTTACTGCCACCGTTCATGCACAGGTTTCATCTTAATACTCTAGAAAAAGAAAAGGAGAGTTTATTACCACGTTCCTATGCTCAGGGTACAAGTTCTGCCCATTCTGGCCTCAATGTAATTGTAGAATTTCTAGTTTCAACAGCAGTGTTCCGGTTTGGAACTCTTTGATCAAAAGTTTAGACTTTATGGTCACACTGTTTAGTGCAGCATTGTTCTTACAGTGACAGAAATAACATGGAAACAACATCCATCAACAGGGGTAGCTTAAGAAATTTTGTCACGAAGATACTTTGGAATAATAGCTTACAAAAATTAAACATGGGAAGATGTCCATGATAGGGTAACTGTAAAACCTAAGTTACATAACAATATCAGTGTTGTATTATCTCATTTCATTTAAAATGTAAATGTTTGTCTCTACATAGAGAAATACCTCAGAGGATATATTAACAAACTCCCTCAGGGGATTATGAGAGACTTCATTTTCTATTTAATATATTTCTATATGATTTAAAAGTTTGCAACAATCTATATATTTCTATATATTCTATTATTTCTATTATTCAACATCTATTATTTCTATAAATAAAAAACACATTCAAATATGTGTGTGTGTAATTAAGTTCTTCAAGCTTCTGCCTGAAGAAACTTATACCTTAATTTCATTATGCTTTAATGAAATCCAAAATAAAAAATGGTACAGAGAAGTGATAATTAACTTGTTATTAACTCCATCTATAGAATAGACTTATATTGTCTTTTATCATTTCCTAAGGAATACAACACCCTAAAATTAAAAACTAAAGTCGTTCACAGAAAAACAGTTTCTTCTCTTTTGACTTAAAAGCACCTGTAACTAGCTATTGTTAACTCCAATCACCCACTTGAACAAGTAAGTGAAAACAAAGCCTGTAATGTAGAGATAACACAAATTTAGACGAAAACTGCAGCCCACAGAGAAATATCTTTTTTCCCCAGGCACTTCCTCTCTTCTTCCTCTACCTACTACAAACTCCCCAGGAGAGGGTCAGGTCCCAAAATCTGAAAGCCACTTTCATTTCTTTGCTTGTTCCTAAATGACAGTAGGAGCAGGTTGTGAATCGTCAGAAAGCACACACTTAGTAAGATGCCAAAGTGTATTGTTCTCAGATTTTCTAAGATTATTTATGAGAACGCTGTCACATAAGCTCATAGAATGACGTATCAGACACTGCATTGCGTTTAGACCTGACTCACCGCAAAATACGGTAAGCAAGGAAAACAATTTTAAGATGAACAAATTAAATAAAAGTCTCGTTATTTCTCTCATAAAAGACCTGAGAAATATCACTGGCTACTATATGTTTAAAAAGGACCAAGGTATAAAGGTTAGTCTATTTTTTGTTTAAGGGCACTTGTAACAAACTCAGTATGATAAATTTAAATGAACATTTCTCTGCTGCCATCTCGTGGATTATTTCGGTAATGCAGTCAAAGCTCTGGAGCGGACAAATCTAGTTATCCCCCTAAATTATGCCAGTTTTGAACAGACTTATTATTATTTAAAGCTATTTATCTGACAGAACAAAATATAACCTAATGTATATGGCATGCTTTTTTAACGTATTAAAGCTCTTCCTAAGGGCCAAGTTTATTTTTAAGATATTTTAGTTTTTAAATGTCATTACCCTAATAGAGAAACGCTTTTATCACTGGTTATGTTATCGGAGACAGGTTCTTGGTCTCATTTAGACAAAGAACTTAAGAATAGACAGGTAAGGAGTGGCTGGATATAGCCCACTTATTTGAAGAATAAAAGTTTAGAAGAAAGGCAAATGTACACACCTAAGATTTGCCTATTAAGTGGACCCAGAAGGAGTTTTGCCCAAGGAAAGAATAGGGAGAGTTTTTTATGTAAAGGAAGATGAACATTCACTAAGTGGGATTAGCTTTCAAAGAGAACAGTTATGGCTTTCTTGGCCTTCGGGCCTGCTCCACCCTCACAACCGGCAGGGGGCGTATTAGCGACACTTGTTTCTCATTGGAACTGTCAGGGACTCAGCCCTTGAAAGGAGGGGGCGTCAAACACCGCAATGCTAATGTCATGTCATGAGAATGTAATGTTTCGGGGTGACGTTTGGGTCAACTTGTTCTCCATGTTGGAATCAGTCAGTTTTGGTGGGTCAGTCATCTACCTCCCTCCCCAGTCTTCAAGAACAGGTACATGGAATGTGTAGAATGTAAGCAAGCATCTAGTCAAATGTAAACACTGGCCAAAGTCCTCCCTTCCCTGCTCACGTCTGGCTACTACGTACGTACTCTAACACTTAGGCAAACATTCCTATGAAACACATTATAAATATCCTACACGGCATGGGAGAATATATTCATAAATGACGTATCCGATAAGGGGTTGACATCCAAAATATATAAAGAACTCATGCACCTTAACAAACAAAAAGCAAATAATCCAATTAAGAAATGGGCAGAGGACATGAATAGACACTTCTCTAAAGAAGAAACTCAGATGGCCAACAGGCACATGAAAAGATGCTCCACATCGCTAATCATCAGAGAAATGCAGATTAAAACCACAATGAGATATCACCTCACACCAGTGAGGATGGCCAACATCTAAAACACAAACAACAACAAATGTTGGCGAGGATGTGGAGAAAAGGGAACCCTCCTACACTGCTGGTGGGAATGCAAATTAGTTCAACCATTGTGGAAAGCAGTATGGAGGTTCCTCAAAAAACCAAATATAGAAATACCATTTGACCCGGTAATCCCACTCCTTGGAATTTACCCTAAGAATGCAGTAGCCCAGTTTGAAAAAGACATATGCACCCCTATGTTTATCACAGCACTATTTACAATAGCCAAGAAATGGAAGCAACCTAAGTGTCCATCAGTAGATGAATGGATTAAGAAGATGTAGTACATATACACAATGGAATATTATTCAGTCATAAGAAGAAAACAAATCCTACCATTTGCAACAACATGGATGGAGCTAGAGGGTATTATGCTCAGTGAAGTAAGCCAGGTGGAAAAAGATAAGTATCAAATGATTTCACTCATATGTGGAGTATAAGAACAAAGAAAAAAACTGAAGGAACAAAACAGCAGCAGACTCACAGAACCCAAGAACAGACTAATAGTTACCAAAGGGAGAGGGACTGGGGAAGATGCGTGGGAAGGGAGGGATAAGAGGGTAAAAGGGGTATTACGATTAGCAGATGTAATGTTGGGGGGGCACGGGGAGGGCTGTACAACTCAGAGAAGACAAGTAGTGATTCTATAGCATCTCACTATGCTGATGGACAGTGACTGTAAAGGCGTTGGTAGGGGGGACCTGATGAAGGGAGTAGTTTAATAACCATAATATTGCACGTGTAATTGTAGATTAATGATACCAAAATAAATTATTTAAAAAATATATCCTACATGGCATATTAGACTAACTCCAGAACCAGTCCCTCCAAACTCACTTGCCATTGGGAAGTAACTCCAAGACACATGGCAAGAATTAATTTGTCATCTTAGAACAGTGGGAGTCAGGTCAAAGATGGACACCCCCACCCCTCCATAGCCTGAGCACTCCGTCCCAGAGCCGATCACCAAACGTGTGTGTGAACACCAGTCATCTCCAAAGCAGAGGGGCTGAATGCCTGACGAGGACACATGTGCTCACTGGGTCATGTGACTTGCAGTAGAAAGAGGAACACCCCCTGAAAACGTCACCCCCTGGAAACTCCTACTAGGTGAATGTAACTCCGGGAGGAAAATCCCAGGGCAAAATATTACAGAAAATACTGGAAAACCTGGACTGGATCACTGATGGAAGAATCAAGCGGCACTCGGAGGTCTTGGAGTGTTGAGGTTTTATTCTTACACCGGCGGGCTCCGAGGGGAGGGATCTCCCCAAGTCTGAGCCCCGAACAAAGGCAAGGGGAGCGATATATATCTTTCTGCTTCCGTATCTGCAACATTCCTATGTGCACAGCAAGCGAGCGGGCAGGGGGGAGTGAGCTTAGGGGGTGAGCTTAGGGAGTGGGTGCCCCGCAGAGGGGAGTTAAGGGAGCATTTTGTTGTTTTTGTTAAGAAGAGAGGCAGAAGGGGCCACCTGGACTAGACTGCTGTCCTTGTAAATTTTTTCCTATCAAAAATACCTTTGAAACCAAAATCAGTCAAAGGGAGAAATAAAGTGGGAGAAACCCATTTATTGCCTACAGTCATCCCACGTCTCTCTCAAGCCGGCCGCAGAAGAGAGAGCTCCACCCTACATCTCTGGTCTAGATAAGCACCCCCCCCCACTCACCCATGTAATCACCTATTGATATGGAGATGGACCACTTCTCTCCAACCCTTGGAAACACCTATTGATATGGAGATGCTCTAAAACCTGGGGAGAGATTCTGGAAATACTGCATTTTACCCACAGCCCACCCTTCCAGAAATCTCACCTCACAATCTACACATCCCCCATCTTCCACAATGTCCCCTGTGTGAGGAAACTGGAGCACTGTAAACAGACTAATAACATACAATAGCAACAGCAATAAAATCATGATAATTCGCAAGCTGGAGGATTCAGCTAAATGCAAAGTCCTATGCAAATTAAGTCCATAGCTCACCCATTCCACAGGTGGTCAGTAGCTGAACAGGTAGGGAGTTCAGAGCAATCATCACGTGGCAGCTGCCTCCAGGGGGCGCATCCAGGCCACAAGGACTGTAGAAGAAAATAACCTTAAGGGCGATAAGATACATGTTTTAACAATACCAGCATAGGCAAATCTCTTCCATCAGGTAGAATGCATGCACAGGAGTGGTCCTTTCACAGGACAGTGGTAGGAATAGGATCTCATCCTGGTCTGGTATACCAGACTTTCACCCCCTCCCTGTGAGAGTTACAGATGGGTCAGTAGATAGGGCTACGGGACGTACATGCACTGGCCATAAAGATAAAACTAAACTTCCCCATAAGATGCGCTCGCCTCCTGGACGTTTTGGGTGCACTACTGTGACCTCTGGAGGCCAACTCTGCTATTACTCCAGGAACACACAGGGGCCAGCTTCCAGGCCTTTTCCCCAAGGTGCCAGACGGGCCAGTCGTTGCTGGTCCCCGTGTTGAAATGTCCAGGGCCACGCCAATCAACAGTGTCTCGGAGTATAACACAGCTGGGGCTGGCAGCAGGAGGTTGGTCTGCTGGCCACATCCTGGCTTCAATAACTCCTCTTTGCTTTGCACACACAGTTGTAGAGGAGAGGCAGCAATATGTGTGTTAGCATGTCTACAGGGCTCAAGGCTCCTTTTCAGGGCTTCTCATTCAAATGCCATAGCATTGCCCATAAGCAGAATGACCAGCCCCATAGACTGTTGGTGCCTGACTTCAGGCCAGATTTCAATAAACCACTGTACCTCTCTATCATGCCTGCCCTGGTGGGATTATATGGTACATGAAATTTCCACTTTATTCGTAATTGCCGCACCCACCCTTGTAACGCATGTCCAGTAAAGCGGGTGCCTTGATCGCTCTCAATCACCTGCCGGCCATAGGCCGCAAAGAGATGCTCCAGGCCCCTCTTGATGGTAACAGCCCATATTCCTACATATGTAAGTGTAAGCAGATCTTCCAGAAATAGGAAAAATGATTAGGACAATTCCCATTAAAATGTAAATGATTAATAGTTTCTAATCCTCCCAATCCACCCAGCAATACTCAATTTTTCAATTTCATTAACACACATACCTCCATAATAGTGAGAACTAGAGACCCCTGGACTGGCCATTCTTAAGGTCCATAGTGGCCCGTCTCTAGCTCACTACCCTCCATTTCACTGAAATGCCCAATACTCACCCACCTTTTACCCCCACATATTCAAAACTTCCCAATTTTTCTAAGTCGTATGATTGCAGAAAATATTTGTTATATCCCAGGCCTGGGACTCCTCCTTGGGGTTACCCGATGTTGCTCTGTTGAGCCACAGCCTGACACACCCAGCCCTCATGTTTCAAATGCCATCAGGTCCACCCCACCACCCAGGTCTGTACTTGATGGTCAGACAGACTTTTCTCTAATGGCTACAGCTGCCCTGGTGTCAGGTTTCCAGATTCCAATCCGAGGACCACTGGAACTCCTTTAGGAATGTGCCCTGTTAAACCCAGTGAGGTCCAGTGGGACTCCTGCTGGGAACTGCAGGAAAAGGAACTCGGTCGTTCTCATGGAACTTCAGCTGCTGGAGGCTCTGGCAACCATGAGGGAGAGTCTGCGAACAGAGGTAAGGCTGACAAAGACAGAGCCCGGGTGCTGGTGTGTCCTGTAAGCCCCAGGTCAAACTAGACTATGCCCCAAGTAAGCCCTACTACTGAACCTTTTTGATTTCATTGGCAATAAATTACCTTTTTCCTTAAGCAGCTTAGATTTTCTATCACTTTCATTCAAAAGAATTTGATACAACTAGTACACTTCAGAATATCTTAGACAATGAATGAAGTATTATGCTGCTCTTACAAAAGGGCAGAAAATTCAAGGATTTTAAATATCAAAAATACAATTTCTTAAATAAAATGTCAATAAAAGGCCTAGAAGAGAAAGTTGGGAAAATCCCACAATGTAAACCAAAATGATGAGGCAGAGGAAAAATATGAAAAAAAAAAGTTGGAGAATGAAGGATCACCTGAGGAAGTTGGGTATTAGCCAAATAGGAGTTTGGGGGAACATGCGAGGGGGTGGCCGTGGTTTTCTTAGAGCTAAAAAGATGATAGTCTTCAGAATGAGATGCCATGCAAAGAGATGTGTACCAAGGTATATTCTTATAAAACTGCAGAATTTCAGGAAAAAGAGAAGACCATAAAGCTTCTAGAGAGTAAAATCAGGTTCACTACGAAAAAACAGAATTTAAAGTAATATTAGATTTGTCAACAAGGTGCTTGAATGATGTGATACAACATCTTAATAGTTTGAAGAAACCAATTCTATACGACATAGCACTGGACATCCTGATCGACAAAGTAAGAAAAAGATAAGAATAGGGAGGAAAAAGGTAAAACGGATTACCTGCAGGCACCTTGATCTTCAAATCAGTCAATTCTTAGAAACAGAAAGAGTTGATCAAAGTTCCCAAATAAATGATCACCTTATCAATAGTGTTATTCTACACTCACCAATTAGAAAATATCATTGAAAGTTAGATGCCATTCAGAAGAGCAACAAAATTAAGAGGGAGGAAAAATAAAAAGTTTTATAGACATGCAAGGACTCCTTTGACCCTCTGGAAAAAGATTGCATAGACTCTGAAAACAATGAGAATTCCCCAGAGTATAATGAAAAGAAACCCCATGACGGCAGCTATGTGGCTAGAAGAAGATGCTAGAAGGTGTAAAGAAGAGTATCTTCAAAAAGAATGTCGGAGTGGCTTTCACTCAGCAAATCATGTGATTAAGGGGGTGAAAGAACTTAGTGATATGGCAAGGAAGCATATATTTTTTCTCTCAGTAATTTAAAAAGCAACTCTGGGAATGCTTGAAAATGTTTAGAAACTTAACAAAAGAATCACGAGCCAGACAGGAAGCATTCTCCTTTAAGTGGCAAAGGTTTGGTGAGGTGGAAGTATGCTTCTTTCTCTACTGGTCCAATCCTACTGGATCTGTGTTAAATAATATCGCATGCACCATTCACAAAAATTAACTTGAAATGATTTAAAGACTTCAATGTAAGACCTGAAAATGTCAAACTCCTAGAAGAAAACAGGGAAAAAGCTGCTTGACTTTGGTCTTAGCAGTGATTTTTCAGATAAGACACCAAAACCACAAGCAACAAAAGCAAAAATAAACAAGTGGGACTAAACCTGGGACTAAACTAAACTGAAAAATAAACTTGAGACTAAAACAAGTAGGATCAGACTTAAAAGCTTCTGCACAGCAAAAAAGATGGCCAACACAATGAAGAGGCAACTTATAGAATGGAAAAAAATATTTGCAAACCATGTATCTGATAAGGGGTTAATGTCCAAAATACATAAGGAACCCATACAACTCAATAGTGAAAACAATCCAATTTAAAACAGGCAGAGGACCTGAACAGATATTTTTCCAAAGACATACAAGGGCCAACTGGCACATGAAAAGGTGCTCAGCATCTCTAATCATCAGGGAAATGCAAATCAAAACTACAGTGAGATATCACCTCACGTCTGTTAGAATGGCTATTATCAAAAAGACAGGCAATAACAAGTGCTGACAAGGATGTGAGGAAAAGCAAACCTTTGCACACTATTAGGGCGAATGTAAATTGGAACAGCCACTATGGAAAACAGTATGGAGTTCATCAAAAATTTAAGAACCGAACTACCATATGATCTAGCAATACTGCTTCTGGGTATATATCCAAAGGAAATGAAATCACTGTCTTGAAGAGATATCTGCTTCCCCCCATTCACTGCAGTATCAGTCCTAATAGCCAAGACATGGAAACAACTTAAGTGCCTGTTGATGGATGAATGGATTAAAAAAATGTGGTTTATAAAATATTAATCACACATGGAAATGTTATCAGCCAAAGAAAAGGAAATCCTGCCATTTATGACAACATGATGGACCTTGAGGACATTATGCTAAGTGAAACAAGCCAGACATGGAAAGACAAATACTGTATGCTCTCACTTACATGGGAATCTGAAAAACTGATTGCACAGAAACAGAGTAGACTGGTAGTTGCCACTGTCCCAGAGGTAGTGGTGGAAATGAGTGAATGGGGCCAGTAATAAGGTAAGTAAGTTCTGGGGACTTAATGTACAGCATGACATGTATGGTGGACAATACTGTGTCGTATACTTGAAAGTTGCTAAGAGAGTAAACTTTAAAGTTCTCACTACAAAAAAAAAAATGATAACTATGCGAGGTGATAGATGTGTTAACTAACTTTATTATGGTAATCATTTCACAAAATACACATATAACAAGTGATATTGTACATCTTAAACTTACACAATATTATATGTCAATTGTATCTCAATAAAGGTAGAAAGAATATTTAAAGTTTGAAAAATTAACATTACATGTTTTGTAATAAGTTATATATTTACTTTTCATACTTACAGTAGGTCAAATGCTATTTTTATTTCTAACTTTAGAATTAACACAAAGCACAAGTGGGACTATATCAAGGTTAAAAGCTTCTGTACAGCAAAGGACACCATCAGTACAACAAAAAGACAACCTACAGTATGGGAGAATATATTCATAAATGACATATCCGATAAGGGGTTGACATCCAAAATATATAAAGAACTCACGCACCTTAACAAACAAAAAGCAAATAATCCAATTAAGAAATGGGCAGAGGACATGAATAGACACTTCTCTAAAGAAGAAATTCAGATGGCCAACAGGCACATGAAAAGATGCTCCACATCGCTAATCGTCAGAGAAATGCAGATTAAAACCACAATGAGATATCACCTCACACCAGTGAGGATGGCCAACATCCAAAACACAAACAACAACAAATGTTGGCGAGGATGTGGAGAAAAGGGAACCCTCCTACACTGCTGGTGGGAATGCAAATTATTCAACCATTGTGGAAAGCAGTATGGAGGTTCCTCAAAAAACTCAAAATAGAAATACCATTTGACCCAGGAATCCCATTCCTAGGAATTTACCCTAAGAATGCAGCAGCCCAGTTTCAAAAAGACATATGCACCTCATGTTTATTGCAGCACTATTTACAATAGCCAAGAAATGGAAGCAAACTAAGTGTCCATCAGTAGATGAATGGATAAAGAAGCGGTGGTTCATATACACAATGGAATATTATTCAGCCATAAGAAGACAACAAATCCTACCATTTGCAACAACATGGATGGAGCTAGAGGGTATTATGCTCAGTGAAATAAGCCAAGCCAAAAAAGACAAGTATCAAATGATTTCACTCATATGTGGAGTACAAGAACAAAGAAAAAAACTGAAGGAACTAAACAGCAGCAGACTCACAGAACCCAAGAACGGACTAATAGTTACCAAAGGGAAAGGGACTGGGGAGGAGGGGTGGGAAGGGAGGGATAAGAGGGTAAAAGGGGCATTACAGTTAGCAAATGTAATGTTGGGGGGGCACGGGGAGGTCTGTACAACTCAGAGAAGACAAGTAGTGACTCTATAGCATCTCACTATGCTGATGGACAGTGACTGTAAAGGGGTTGGTGGGGGGACCTGATGAAGGGGGTAGTTTAATCACCATAATATTGCACATGTAATTGTAGATTAATGATACCAAAATAAATTATAAATAAATAAATAAATAAAAAGGATTAACACAAAGCATGAACGGTCACATTTTGTAGTTATAGTTAAAAAACAATATAAACATACTAAACCATGCAATGAATTAGTGACAAAAGTAATGAAATAGATGACAGAAATTGGAAGAGAAGTGAAGAGGTTAGGAAAGAAGCGGAGGTTACTCTGAGGGGAAAAATGACAACATCTTACCTTGAAGGTATGTATCAGTTATCTATTGTTCCGTAAGAAATATGCCCTCCAACCTTCAGTGACCTAAAAGACTGATAAACATTTCGTATCTCACAGAGTTCCTAGGTATCAGGAATTCAGAGCAAATTAGCTGAGTGGTTCTGCCTCAGGGTTTCTCATGAGGCCGCTGCCAAGCCATCAACTTCAAGCTGCAGTCATTTGACGGCTCGACCGGGGCCGGGCCATCTGCTTCCACAATGGCTCATCCATGTGGCTGGCATTGGTGTTGGCTCTTGGCAGGAAGTCTCAGTTCTTCGCCACATGGACCTCCACTTAGGGCTACTCACGTGTCCTCCTGGCAACTGGCTCCCCCCAGAGTAAATGACCCAAGAGAAAGCAAGGCAGAAACCACAACATCTTTGAGGACCTAACATTGGAAGTTACACACCATCATTTCTGAAATGTTCTATTAGTTACACAGGTGTAGTGCAAGAACTCAGTTCCTGGCAGGTTCACGCTGGGTTCAGACCAAAAAACAAGACTGTAGGATTCATACCAAGCTTTTATTCTCCCAGAGGCCAGCTGAGTGCTAAGATTACATCTGCTGTCCCCACACGCAGCAAGTCTACAATCCACAATCCACTACAGGGCACTGGGCAGAGGTCCTTATATAGCCACACAGACAGTAGTGACCCCCCGCCGACAACTACCCAAGCGCGCACCTGCTCATAGACAGGATGAGGTCGTGATGCATGTGCACCGGAGTCCTGAGAGCACAGCATGTGCCAAGTGGGCAAATGGGTCAGGGTCTCGCGTGTCAACCCTGCTCAGAGTGAGAAGGCCCATAAATACAATCACTGGGACCAAGAGAAGGCTGGTTCCAAGGGGTATGAAGAGATACTTTTTGGCTAAGTCTGATGGAATAAAGAATAGATGTTTAAGTATATTATTTAAAGTTCTAAAAGTGACCACCTCCAAAGAACATAAAATAATAACAAACTCAAGGGAAGAGGCAGAAAAGGAAGGTAAGGGTCATCTTTCATATTTGGAAATTGACTAAAATAGTCTGAAGTTGATACATCAAAACAGAGAAATAAGAATATTATTCATTCTGGCCTTAGCCACCTTTAGAATTAAAAGTAGAACAGCTAAGAGATGACTACCTCTGAAGAGTACTACTAAGGCTAGAGACAGAGATTTTTACTTCCTATTTAAAACCATTTTATATCAATTGATTTTCTTTTTACTATGTGTATGTATTACTTTAATAATGGCAACTTAAAAAGTATAATTTTATTTTCATGACATAAATATGTTTTTCTATATTGCATATGCTGGGATTAACCCAGGAACAACATCCTGAAGTCCAACAGTTGATAAAATTCACTGCCCCATAGCTAGTCACCTAGTAACACTCACATTTGCTTCACACAGCTTTAATGGTTTAAAACAAACTATTGTTCAAACAATAAACTTATCTGGACTTTTTTATGTTCTAGTGTACTACAACCCTTTATGTCCTAGTGTAATACAAATACAAGGATTTGCTTCAGAAGCTAAGAATTTGCTTACCTTCCGCAAATTCACATTCACTTTGTTCAAGAATTGTTCTTTTTCATGTTTCAAAGAGTCATAAAATGCAACTGAAAATAAAAATGTTAATGAAATACTGTATTCTTAAGTTTGTGGTGCTAGGGGCTTTTGACCATTTTAAAACCCTAATAAGCTTTCAGAAATAGAAACTAGTTTATTGCAGAAAACCAATGAAAAATACAACAACCAATAGAGATTTCCTTGTCAAACATGTTTAACTAAAATTAAGCAGGAGAGGAGATGAATGGACAGGATAACCGGGAGAGAGCAGCCTGCCTGCCATGCCTAGTCCCTAGAGAGCAGACCAGCCCTGACAGTGCAACAAGGTGCAACAAGGAAGAAAACGCCAGTCTGCAACAAGGAGACGTCCCAATGATGGGAGCTGTCTGAAAACCAGCTAGGTCTTTCTAGGGGCAACTACGTGACAAAGTGGAACTGAATTACTACTATTCCTTTCAACTCTGAGATTTTTATAAATAAGATGTTTCATATTGAGTGGATGTTGCCTCCAAAATTTATTCTGGGAAAGTAGACACTTTGGAAATATTTTTTGACACAGTATTTAACCGAGTGCGGCAGGTGGAAATTACCCAAGGTACACATAGTGTCAGACAAAACAGAAGAGAACTGAGTTAGCCTAGCAAGGCTTTCAGGACCCTAAGACCAATCTGGTGTTAAGCCCCTAGTAGAGAAGGGTTGCTTTTTTTCAGGCTTCCTTATGGATTGTAAGCCTGTCACATTTCACTCGTTTCATGAGCACCATCTACAAGCCACACTAAAAATTAATTAGCAAAACAGAATCATCACTGAGATTACAAGACACAGAGAGTCTAGAATCAGGAATGTAATGTTTGCCATAGAATGATCTGTCTAGGCCAGAAAGATAGGAGGGGTGCCTGACCCCAAGAGGGTGATCAATCGGAGCTCCCCTAAGCGACTCCTGCACAGGAAGCCCACAGCAGAAGAGGAAATGCTGTGCGGCAGAGTCGGAGCGGAGCACAACTCCAAACAACGTGATTAAACTGAAGAAACCGGAGTAGAGAGGCCAGTCTGATGCATCGATCAGAAACAGAGCAGCTGATTTTAAACCCATGAAAATTTTACAGACTAAAAGCTTCAACTGCAGACATTGCCAGGGCCTCAAAAATCCTACATATTCCAAACTAAAGGACACTATAGTAGACCCCGAACTGGGCCGCCGCCCGATCACCCGGGTCACGCCTGGGCTATCGCTCTTCACTGCTCTCGGGGAGCAGATCTCGGGGAGCAGATTCCTAGACCCCGAGACAGCGCGCAGCTGGGACAATCACGTGGCTGCTCTCCCGCCCTGCCCAGGCTGCTGGTCCAGGGCTGGAAGACGGCCGGACCTGAGACGAGGGCACAGACTCCATACAGCCTCTCGGATTCTGGAGGGGTCTAAGCCTTGCTCCCCGCTGCTCGGGAGAAACCCTTCCGTAGTGGTCTGCAGAGGCAAAAATGAAGCCAACGAGTGCACAATGGCCTCCAGACCTCTAGACCCAGTGGCCCTTGGACTGATTTTACACCTTGCCCTTTCTGCAGTTTGCCTGTGAACCAATACATTCTTTTTGCTCCAATTAAAGTTGGGTTTCACAGGCCTAATGTCTATCATGTCTGTAGTTTATTGAAGAGACACGGCATTTGGGGGGAATAAATATAAAACAACTTTTTAAAATTGTTTCCTCAAGCTATATTATATTGCGTCTCCCTCTTTCACCTTTTAAAAATATGCACAAATAAAATACCTTTCAGTTTTTACGGGGGGTCAATAAAGAGGCAGATGGTATATACTTTAGGCTTTGTAGGTCACATGTGATCTCTGCTGCATCTTTTTGTATATTTTGTATTCCTTTAAAAAAATGTATCAAAACCATGGGCTGGGGCTGGGTTTGGCACATGGGTTATTAAGACAGTTCCGTCCTGAGCGTCGCTCTCACTGGGGGTGTCTCCGCACTTTCCTACGAGTGCGCCAGACCGCCAGGCGTGTGTGTCCTCTGACACTGATTCCGCCGTCACACGGGCAGCTAAGGCGAGGCGACCACCCGACAGCCCGGCATGGCCACTAGGGCCGGGACCAGGGTCAGGCGAGCGGGGGCCCGGGGCACGAAACACGGGGAGGCTCTGGCGCTTCGGTGCCGCCCCCGCACTGAGCAAGCTCCCATCCCTCGCCTCCGCCTTCTCCCGGCCCCGACGACCACCGTCTAATCTCTCATTGTCAGAGGGGGGACCGGCTTGCTTGCTTCGGAATGTGTCGCCTGCTGAAAAAGCCCTCGGCTCCTGGCCGGGCTGCTTCTCGGGGGGCAGAACCTACTGCCCATGTCCGTGTCATCTCAGCCCGTAAAGCGCCCCCCGGGACTCGGGGGCGGGGGAGACGAACTCCTGCGCCGAGGCTCAGGCTCTTATTGTGCGGGAAGTAATAAGAGCCATCGCCCTCTGACCCAGGAGCCAGCAGCCACGGAGGTATCGGGCTGACTTGCCAGCTTGCGGAGTAACACCCGGCCCTTGGCAGTTCTGGGCCCACTCCTGGGGCTACACCCCTTGCCCACCGCACCCCTCTGGCCCGGTCCCGTCTCGGGCTGCATGGAAGCCCCAGGGGGCCGGGGGGCGGAACCACGAGGCTGCTGCCGGCGCGGGAGGGGACCCTCGTCCCTCCCGATGGGACGGGGCCGGCCGTCTCCCGGCGGCCCATACATGTGCGTTCCTGGGCTCCTGCCAGCCTCGCCCCAGCGCCCTGGGTTGCGAGGAGCCGGGCCCTCGGGGAGGAGGAACCTCGTCCCCTTGGCCAGACGCGGTAAGTGTCCCCAAAGCCCCTCTGCAGGTGGGCTCCCCGCGCACCTGACCAGATAACCACACGATTCCTGCCCTTGCCTTCCCCGCCAAGATGGTCCCAAGGGGCCCAAAGCGCTCCCGGGCGACTCTCCCACAGCCTGACCCGGGGCCCGCCCAGCTGCCCCCGCGGGCCGCTCTGGCCACCCGCTCACCCTCAGGGGACCCCCGCGGCGCGGCCTCTGTGCCCACACGCTCCCCGCTCCCTCTGGGCTCTGCCCCGGACCCACCCGAGTGACAGTGCAGGAAGGGCCTGTATGCACTCCTGGTTCCAGGCCGATTCTCTGGAGGCCACCCACCCGCCCCCGGGCTTCGGAGAGACCACCGCCCTCCCCTTCTGCCACCACGAGAGGAGGCGGCCACGGCTATGCTGTTTCCCCAGGAGGGCAAGGCTGCGCTCCCCTTCCTCAAACCCCTCTTCATACTCGAGGGACAAGGAAGTGGTGGATGAAATAAACCCAGAATCTGGCAGTGTTGGGCAGTAAAACAGGGGAGAACTTAGTAACTTTGGTTCTCGGCTCTGGCCCCTGCTAGCAATTCCAGAACGACAGGAAAATTCCTATTGAATATCCCGACACCGGTGTTTGTAAGACGTGGGTCTTTTACCGCGCCTGGTGTGATCATATGCAACAACTTTGCATCGTTGTTAGGTTCCACTCCAAACTGAACCTCACAATAGGAAACTGTACTATTTTCATAGGTTTTAGTATATATGCTGTTAGCACAAACACTGGTCTTAAATACAAGGGAAATTTTTTCAAGAGAAATTTATAATACATTCAAACATATTAAATAGAAAAGGCAACTTTAGGAATTGGAAAAACAAATACTTCCTGATGAGAAGTATAAAGCTCTTTTCTGGCTCCAGAGTGAACTTACATTATTTCAATATTCAAATTACTTCACTGTCTTGTACACCAATGGTAACACTACCAAAAATATCTTGTGTAATTTTAGGGTTGGCCTTAGAAGGGTCTAGATCTTTAAAGCAGTGGTGCTTAAACTTCAGCCATACAAGCATTGGAATCCCCTGGCAGGCTTGTTAACACCCTCATAGCTGGGCCCCAGCCCGTGTCTGACTTGTGGCTATTGTTGGGTGGAGCCTGATAATTTGCTGACAAATTTCCAGTGATGTCAAAGCTGCTAGTCTGGGAACCAAATTTAAAGAACCACTGTCTGGAGCAACATTTCCTAGCTCAGGGCAGCCAGTGGGCCCAATCCAGCCTGTCATTTCTTTGTGTAGTTTTATTGTGACACGGCCGCACAGTGGTTGATCTATCATCTGTGGCTGCTTTCTGCGCACAAACGCAGAGCTGAGTAGTTGCAACAGACCTCATGGCCTGCCTAGCCTTTTATTGGTCCTTTACAGAATATTTACTATTTGATCCTTTACAAAAACAGTTTGCTGATCTCTAGAGCACCATCTTCTAGCCCATAGCCAATCCTGTCCCATAACCTCCTGGACTGGACAGAGAAGGATTACAGAGGATAACCATGTAAAGCTGCTGACATGACTAGGGCTTATCTCATTAAATATACAATTTGATAAAATTTTAAAGTAGCCTTGATTTTGTATGGGTCACTTATAGGTACATACAAACTTTAAAAATATTTGCTCAAAACCTTGCTTCATATTCAGATTAATTCCTTTAATGAAAAGATTTTTTTAAAAAGGTCTCCATATACCTTGAGAGATAAAAAACCTGTTGCAAAAGGAAAACTGGAAAGGTGCAGCATTTATTATAGTGGAGTTGCACCTTATACAGAGATGTACACATAAGAAAAAAATCCCATGAAGTTGAAATTATGCTTGGAAATCTAAGTCACCTTTAAAATACAGTACACAACATTTACAGACTATGTTGGAAGCAGACTCTCTATGTCTGACATAGCCAATTTTTCCTTTAGCATTCTAACAGATGGCTCATGCTTTGGGTGAGCACCAGATGAAGAAGTTGGCTTATATTTGAGGACATCTTTTAGAGAAAATACTTATCTTTAAACACTAGAATCACACTGCAGAAAGAGAATCTCACACTACAAAGCACAAAGAATCTATGATCAATTGAGGGAGGTGTAGATTAATGTCTCCCTTTCAACCCTCAGTTGGGGGAATACTTGAGAGAAATAAATGGTAGGCAGAAGTGACTGCATGACTTAAATTCTCAACCTCTCTCTTTTTCTGTCTGGCCCACCACACATAGTTGGATTCATAAAACTTGAATGTGCCTCTGATGGGACTCCCCTGTGCTCATGAAGACACTTACATTGAAATAAAGCTCTTAAAATGCTGGTTCATATCCCACTTCTGGTACCAATTTCTGTTATTGCTCTGCCCAGTTTACAAATAAGAAACATGCCCAGGTAAACTTAAAGGAAAAAGATTGATTTTTAAGATACATCAGCATCTAGTGGCACTAGTACTTTGACATTATTATCTCTGCGTATGTTAGGGATTTTAGTTTCAAGTAATCCAAGCTGCAAGTTGACTGGATCACTTGGTCACCATTTACCTTTGAATCCACACCATGGCAAAATGTAAACACTCCTATTCCACATAGAGGAAGCTGCCTTGGCTACCTTCCTCCTCCAAAGGCTACTTAGCAGGCTATCACTTTAAGGCCCCACCCTTACTTAGTCCAAAAGATCACAAAGAACGTTTTACACCACATTTATTCTTCACAGTAAGTTCACATGAAATCATATTTTCAGAAACATAACACCTGGTTACATTTTTTAAAGATTTTTTTAAGTCCAAGTTTTCCTTCATTCCAAATAAAATTAAAACGTGTGAGACTCACACGAATCCTGTGAAGATGGGTATTGACCTCACTTTGCATATGAGACTTTGAAGAGCATAATTAAGTCACACAGCACTCAGGCTAGAGCTGGGCCCTAAAGCCAGGTCTCCTCTGATTCCAAGAAGCCTAATTAGTAGGTTTCTTGATAAGCAAATCAATAGCTAACTTGGCATAATTATTATGGAAACATGAATGTGCAATAGTTACCATACCATTATTTTAATTGTTGAGTGTGTAAGTTCAAAATAGTGTAAGACTACTCAGCCTATGACCTGAGTAACAGCCCAGGAAATATAAATTTTAGTGTTTGCAACATGTGATACAGGACAAATGCAAGCTAAGAATGCCATCTATACCTATTTTGCTGAAACGGTAACAAAAGTTTAAAAGGTTCTTGTTCCTAGCAAAAATGCCCTTCCCTTACAATTATTTATCTAAATAATTTATTATTTATCTACAGCAAAAAGGTCAACTGAACAACCTTAATTTTACTTTTCCTACTTTTCCATAAAAAATTAGAAATATGGTCCTAAGAAAGCCTAAGATTCATTAGAAAAACGGATAGTTTAAAATGTACAAAATTTAAGGTATTTAGTATATTTACATAAACATTTGACTCAGTTTCATGAAGTGTCACTGTTTTCTTACATGTAGTGGTTATGGACGGATTTCTTAGATCGGCCACGTCATCTTGCGGCACAGTATCTCCGACCTCTTCCCGTTTGTGACTTAGGACTTCATGGTTTCCCAACTGCTGCCATAATTTTCCTTTAAAATTTAATGAACACATAAAAAAATCTTCCCCACTTGTTTAAAGACTGGAGCCAACTACTGATCTATACGCAGATAAATGTAAAATATCTGATCTAAATTCATGTATTTTATTCACCAGTAGTCACGGTATCATTACAGGTACACACCCGAAGACTTTACTACCGGTGTCTCTCTACTCGCATTCCGGACAGCCAACGCTTGGGGCTGTCCTGAGCACTGGGGAACATTCAGCACCCCTGGCTCCGGGCCCAGTGAGTGCAAACAGCTCTCCTTACAGTCACAATATTAGTAGTAATGCCTGGGCATAAGCATGCATGTGCCCCCAGACATTGTGAAAACCCTACCACTCCCCTCAATCCCTTCAAGACCCACTGTGATGGACATCTTGGTAAACCTGGACAAAGTTGGCAAAGGAAGCCAGTTCTTTGGAACAGATTTTTAGATGAGACATATTCAGTGTGAGATTTAGCTGGGCAATCTTTCTATAGTGACTCATAATTTGACTTGCTGACTGTATTACTGAGCTGGGTTTAACTTTAGAGTAATACATCCATATGGTATTGATTAGGACTAATGACTGTTGTTTATTCTAGCAGATACTTGTGTCCGTTTAAGTTAAAGAAGGGCTCTGAGTCAGAGCTCTAAACCCAGGGAACTGCACTTTCCTCTCTTCCCTAGAATGTCCGCCCCCCTCCCCAACTCCAATCACCACCCAGGGCTCGGTCCATTTTTTAACTTGAAAGAATATGGAAAAACAGAGTGTCTCTATAAAGTTCACATATCACGCAAGATCTTTCTTAAAGCAATTACATTTTTTAATATTATTCAGTTTGTAGACAGAGTTATATATTAGCTCACCAAATTCCAATAGTGTGGTTTTCCCCTACATATATATATATATAACAGTAACAATATTATACACAGCAGTTATAATAGTGTAACTTCATTTGGGTACCCGGCCCAGATTACAATGCGTGTAAGTATGTGGGAGGGGGGTCTTCCGACATATATTTACAACAAACAATTCTCTAACACAAGCAGGGTGTCCAAGAACTCAACTCAATTCTGACGCTACCCGCCCAGAGACAGCACCAGATTCCCAAGTTAAGGGCTCCTGCCTAGAAGACTGCCCTCCACCCCTCACTCCAGACGCAGGCTACAAGCCCCAGGCTGCTGCCTGTGCTTTTGACCTACCGGCTACAGATTGGAGATTCCCAAGACCTCCCCCTTGGGTTTAATTTTCTAGAGCAACTCACAGAACCCAAGAAAACACTTACCTCTACCAGTTTAATAAAGGATACCATGAAGGATACAAGTTAACAGCCAGATGAAGACAGACATAGGGCAAGGTCCCAAATAAAGGAGCTTCTGTCCTTGTGGAGCTTGGGGCCTGACTGGGTGGCAGGTGGAGACGTTCTGGTTCCCCAGCATAGAAGCTCTCTCCCACTAAGCAGCAGAACCCAACCCGGCAAGGTAGGCAGAGCAGAGTGCTGCAAGGGTGAGAGGAAGCTCTTCTCACGGGTTTTGTGAGGGCTTCACTGCATAGTTATGATTAACTAAATTACTGACCACTGGCTGATTCAGCCTCTGGCTCATTAACATGAGAAAACACCTGTTTCACGTTTAAGATTGCAGTGTTTTTCAGGAACTGTGGATGAAAACCAAATGTACCTGGGAAATACATATGTGGTCATATGAATGACCAAATACATTTTTCTTATAACTCATCACATCACACCTGTCCACGTCACACAGACAGCATATTGCAGAGCCCTGGCACAATTTTATGCACAAACCACAAACCAGAAAGCCTTGACTGGGTAAGACTGCATGGAGACGACTATTAAGATGCACGTGAATCTGAAACCTAAAACATGGGCACAGAATCAACCTGCTTTCAGACTTTTCTGTCAATAATTCATCTGCCAAAAAGCAGGGAGGGAAGGCAAGTTCTTCAGGTAAAATTGAAAACACTCCTCAAGAGAGCACACAGGCACAGGATCTTTGTTTCATATAAACTTGTACTGGAAAGAAACCAAAATATCCATTACACTTGTGTATTTGATAGTTACAAATCATAATGCACATTACAGACCCCTGCATCTACATATGCACATGAACTGGCTGTATCTACTATAATGACAAGATTGCCTCTGTAGAGTAAATGATACAGTAATGTTCAACTATTTTGAACGGTTGCTATTTCTATTTTATAGTCCGTGATATGTCTTCATTGTTTTGAAAATGTAGACAAGTGAAATAGTCAATGCCATTTCTCTAGAATAAGCACTCACAGGTATGTTATACGTGAACACCCTTATGAAAAAACATCCTATACATTCCTTGAAATAGGTTAAGAAAAATAACAGCTTAACTTGCTGAAAATGTAACATAGTTTCTACTGAAGACATTTTTGCTTAAATGTATGACAGCCATTAGCCAAGACTCACAGGCCAACATACTTCATGTTACTGTAATAATGAAGCTGAGATTTATAAGATACCAAACACAAAGCAAGCTTACTGCAACTATCAAAGGCTTCTTTATCGTAAAATGTTTATGCTCTTTGAATAGCTGCTAGCTCTAAAATTCGTATATCCATTTTAGCTATTCAATTGCTTAAATTCAAGTTTTCCGCTCAGCACTGCCTTGAGAACTTTTTGAACTTCCTGTCTCTTTTTACTTTGATCATGGTTTAGATTCTGGGCATCTGGAGAATCCAAACATGGTAGGTATATGTGCTGCTGAAATAGTAGAATAGGTAATATAATTTGGGGCTAAAATAAAGAAGAATTTCAAGGTTAAGAACCTCCAGATTTATAAAGACTTTCTGCCATCAAATAGATGTTAGATGCTATTTAGGGAAGAGAAGTGCCCTGGTATTTTTAACGAGAAACACACCAGACACACAGGCGCAGGACAGAGTGAGAGCACTAAAAACCATACAAAGCCAGGTAGCTAATAAAACAGCCAAAATACTCAACTAACAAAGATTTTGCATAAAAATTCGATTTGTGCAGTTTCTGAAACCAATTGGTTAGAGGAAACGGGCTTTTCTGAACTGGGCAAAAGCTTCAGGTAACAAGATCTTTAGGTCTTACAGGTACAAAAACCAAGGCATGGCTCTCAACCTTGACCGCATATTAGCACCTCCTCAAGCTGGTAAAAAAGCAGAAGCAAAAATGAAAACTCCCAGACCCTTCCCCTATTCTGAGACTCTGGTTCAAGTGCCTGGAGTGGGAACACAGACCATGCTGTTTGTTAAAAGCATGCAGGTAACCCTAATGTACACAGAGAGTTGAAACCCACTGAACTAGATGCAAGGATCAAATGAAAGGGCCAGAGAAAACTGACAGTCATCCAGGAACCTGGAGATCTTTCATGTAAATGAACTCATCCATGCTGATATAAAAAAATACAAGTGACTTGATTATTAAGATTGAGCACATTCTCATTCTGGTTAATTTCAAATAGCTTTCAAACGAATTCAACTTGCCTTCTTAATCCACTAGGAATTTAATAATAATAATATAAGAAATTTCTTAATGGGTCCACCCAGCAAGTCTTCATTCAGGTTTATTTTAGTGAAGGACGCATAGTTCATTTATCCAAGGCCAAACCTTCCACCCCTATTCTAGATTCCACTTGCTTCTAAACCTCACTCTGTTTTAAAACATTCTCTTGTCTATATTTTACCTCTCTTGGATCCATCCCACTAACATTTAAACATTTCGGTTTCTCCCATCTTAAAACATGCATCCCTTTTGCCCACAATCCTATCAGTGCAGCCATCCTGGGAGTCTCCTCTCACGACGAATCACCAAGTTCTTCTGCGATACTGCCTAAAAATATCTGTCAAGCACGTCCCCCCTCCATGCGCACTGTACTTACCTGAGCCCAAGCCACCGCTGCCCCTGTCTTGCAAGTACGGTGGCAGCCTTATAAT
>JAQQAC010004068.1:18677649-18713121 GCA_029783875.1 Phataginus tricuspis
ATTATGAAGATCAAATACCAGATAAAAGCAATTCATAACTACAAAGCATAATAAATGGTAGCTATTATTAGCTTATTAATATATAAATCCTTAATAGCAATTGAACTATTTATATTAGGAGGAAATAATATAATATTCAGGGACTAAATCAAAGGGCCTGTGAAGTCTTATTTAATCTGGGCCCCACCAACACTCCAGTCTCATTTTAGACTCAACACACCAGCCTCACTCTTACTTATGAGCCCCCACTGAGCTGTTTTCTTTGCCTGGAATGCTCTCCTCATCCCACTTGGCCAACTAACTCCTGCTGATCTTGACAAGTTCTGGCTTCGACTCATTTCCCCAAGAAGCCAACACTGACTCCACCGGTCCTTCTCCACCAACACCACATCTCCCAAACCTCCTGTCCTACTTGCTGGTACATATAACACATGGGTACATCACCTTTCCATGATCTTCCTTTTCACTAAACTGAGCCCCACAAAGGATTATGCCTAGAATTCCACCAATTAGCACCATGACCAGGACAAAATAGATTTTCAAATATTTAGCAGATGACTCCAATGATGTAACTGAAAATACCCAGGAGTGCTACACTCAGAAGCCCGTGACTCCGGTCAGTGTGAGCTGGTGGTTTCTCTATCACTTCATCTCCCTTAAGTTTCACTAACCAGAAATGTTACTGTAAAAAGTGGCAGGTACATTAATTTTTAATATAAAAGTTCTATTTCAAATCTAACTTTTGGGGAGGTGAAAAGCTATATCTCCCTGGCCTATTTTGCTATTATAATACTAGGAAATCATACGCTGAAGGAAAAAGGCTGATTCGCTTTCCCATCCTGGATTATCACTAATAGTTTGGTTAATTTAAAATACATTTTTCTTTACTTCATAACCTTATACCAGCCTATACATGTTACTTACTAACCAATCACACGGTGAAAAAAGATTCCCATTGATTGTCTTTTGAGTTTTACTACATACAGCTTCCACAACAACAAAGTTCTAAAGACTAGCAGTCCTTTTATCAAGCTCTATTTAATTATCTTCACCCAGAAGTGTCTTTATACATTGTTTCCTGGCCTTAAGCGAGTTTTCTGCTGAATTTAACTTAAACTAGTCTTCCCATCACAACAGGACCATAAACACTTGTTGTTGTTCCCACTTTGTACATCATGTGAATCTAATTTTTAAAAAACAGCCCTTATATTGCCTGGAGGAACAAGATACATGAGAAAATAAAATAAAAACTAAAGTGTAAATGCCTATGTAAATAGTTTGTCCTACAAAACTTAATTTTTACACACAAATTTTCTTAATGCAGTTCATTTCTCAAGTTTTTGCACTGAGAGATAATGTTTCCCTTTTCCCTTAAAGTTTATCCTAAAACAGTCCTGACTTCTGGCTCAACTCTTTCAGTCTGCCTTAGGGTTTTCACTTACATTTGCTTTAACCCTATTTTTTTCATTCATTGATAAGGTCAGTATGACTGGTTTTCATTATATCTTCTCTCATTTTTCCATCTTTACTATCACTTTGAATTTATTCTCTGCCACTTTCTTACCTATCAGTCTTCTAATTCATTTACCTTAAGCTAAAATTAAAAAATTTTTTTCTAAAAATCACAAAATCACTTTTTCCTCTGGAATTGTATTTTCCATTGCCCAATTTTGCTGCCACTGGATAACTGGATTATTTCTGTTTGCACAGACTACACAGAGTATTATTTTAACGTGTTTTAATAAACTGTTCTCCCACCTGAAATATTTTAGCATGAGAAAATGGGTACCTACACAACTTATATTTTCACATTAAACTCCATCTCAGATTAGGTTAGGAAAGGACTTCAGGGTCATTAAGGGCTGGAAAGAACCTCAGGAAACAGGCTGGTCCTGAAGCCACCATAATGAGGCTGTGTGGAGCTAGGCTTCAATTGCGCTTGATAAGGAAGGAGCCAGTACCAGGAAGCATGAGCTTTGAATGATCTCCACGGTTATAATCTACAAAATGAACACATTCAGGAATAAAGAGACAAATGACACAACTGAGTGGTCAAAGTAGAGCAGTTTAAGTACTGGAAGAATTTAAAAGACTGGGAAATAGATTGGCAAGCGTCAAAATGGGCAGGGAAGGCTCCATCGAATAGCCAATTCTTAAAGAATAGGTAGAATTTGGGACTTTGGGAAAGAATGCATTCCAGATTGGTATAAGCATGAAACGCACTTACTGAAGAGTAAAGATGTCGATTTAACGAAAAATAAAACTGCCAGGGAAGTAGAGTAAGGCAGGTTAAAGAGAATCTTGAAAACATAAGAATAATTTAGATTTGACACAATAAAAGTCACTAATAGTTTATAGCCTGGAATGTAGAAAATAAAAATATATAATACTTATTTTGGCAACTATTTAGTCACTAGGAAGGACCCCTGAAATTTAAATCTCAGCCCTGACACTTATTAGTTGTATTTGACTTGTTACTCTATCTCCAAGCCTTAGTTTCCTCTATAAAGTGAATACAACCCCCCCCCCAGTTCATTGTGATGATTAAAGGAGATAACACAAGCAAAGGGCTCTGCACACAGCCTGGAATAGAGCACCTGCTCAAATAGTCTTAAATGTTTTCAGAAGCCAGTGGCGGTAATACAAATGTGTAATAATTAAGATGCAGACAAGACAGAGGCAAACACCAAATACCCATCACCTCAACATAGAAATACCACTGTTAATTGTTTCACCACCACAACTCATTTGTAAATACTCCTCAAATGCTCACCCCACACAGTACTATACTCCATAGTGCAGTCAAACTCCAAGAAAACATAAGAAGCGCTCCCTCCCCTATGGATCATGACCTTAATAAAAAGAAATATACTTGTGGAAAGTAATGAACCATAAATGATGGGACCCAAATGAAAAGCACTATAGCAGTTAAGGGGGAGAAGGAATCATGGGGTAAAAAATGATCACAGGGGTATCATGATTTATATAAGCACCAGAAGATACTGTTGTATTATGTGTGAGCTGCAAATGCATACATTTTTATTTAAAAAATGGGCATATCTCTGCAGTATGTTAAAGAACTTCTATAATCAGGTAAGAAAAACCAAATCCCTCTCTACTCCCACCCCTGCCAAAAAATGAAAAAAGGAGGTAAGTCACCGAATTCAAAGAGCTCTTAAATGTAGAAAAAAACTTACTTTCATTCATAAAGATCGTTTTTTTAGACTACAAAAGGCTAACTATGGGATAACACAGTTGGAGAGGCTGAGGGGAAATAGTAACTGCCTCACCTTGCTGGCGACAGAGGACACTGGAAGCCTCTCTAAGGAGGCGGGAGCTATCAGAACGAAGAGCACTGACAGCCTTTGACATAGCACGTCTACATCTACAGAAATCCATCTATAGTGACCCACTCTATGGAAATACACACCACTATTTCTAAGAGCAAAGGGTTATAATCAAAACACTAGTTAAATAAATGGTGGAACATTAATATAATGTAATATTGTGAAGTTGTGAAAGAAGGGAACTGCTTTATACAATGACATAAATTCTAAAATACATTTTCAGGGAGAAAGGTAAGGGGTAGAGCATGTTGCTACGACTTATGTGGGAAAAAATAGGCAAAAGCTTGTACATTAATAGGATATGCCTGATGGGTGCACAAAATCAGTAACAATGGCTTTCCCTGGTGAGGAACACCAGGTGACTAAGGTTCAAAGGGAGATTCACTCCTCACTGGATGCCTATTTTGAACACATTAAAATTTTTAAGTGTTTATTTCTTAGCAATTGAAAAAAATTAAATGAGAATAAATATTCAGTTATCGATACTGTCTATGCTGCAGGATGAGAGGTGACCTGTTTTCTTTATACATTTCTGTAATACACTGAGCTTCTTTTTTGTAATAAAATATTTTAAAGGACATGAGAGTGTAAAGGAGGAAATACTAGATAAGCATATGAGCCAAGATCTAAGTGTAGGATGAATATGGACTATTTAGGCTGTAATAAAGCGACAAGCTTAAACAAAGCAGACTGTTTTTGTAACAATGAGGTATACAACTGTGCCTCACATATATAAAGTTTGCAATAATGCTACAGAATGTATGAAAGATGACCCTGGGGGTTAAACTCTCATGGCATTTTTAATGTTAGAAAAGACAGCCCAAACTAATGCACAGGCCTCTGTTGACATTATAGCAGAAAATGACAAAAATATTGCTAAGATTAATCTGATAGATTAGAATGTGGCTACTCTAGAAATAAAAGTAGCCAATTTCTGGCCCACAGACATTTTACATGGCTCAGGTAGTTTTAAGGGTCTGGAACAGCCACAGAGTTCAGAGGCCCTACATTAAAAGCCCACAGTTCACATGAGGAAAATGTAGTTTCACTCTACAGACAGGCCAGGTGGGATCCATGCATTTTCCTATGTTGTGGCCTAACCAGACTTCTTTCATATACCCAACTTTTCAGTTTTTGATTGCTGTTAACAGACACTGGAGTTAAGTCATTGGACATGACGCAGGCAAAAGGGTCTGGACTGGAATGGTAGTGGCAGACCTGGAAAGGCCCAGAAGGGACCTAAGAGGCAGCCTGCCTGCGAGACCGGACGCGAGAGCCCGAGGCCTGCACTGGAATCCTAGCTTTGCCACTTACTAGCGCTGAGCAAAGAGTCACCTACTTTTGTCTCCTTTCCCCCACATCTATAGAATGGAGACATACCAGTACCTACTTCATAGTTGCTCTGGATTAAATAAGTAAGTATTTGTAAAGCACTTAACTCAGTAGCTGGCACAGAATTAATTTTTGTTAAATTTACTGCATCCAGCTGGGTTTTAAGAGGTAAAAGTTCACAGACTTTATATTTAATAGGTACAGAAAAGGCAAGGGGAGGCACTAAGGACAAGTGTACAATGGAGATTTAGAAGTTCCCTGCACAAAGGCAACTGAAATCCTGACACCAGACGCATTCATCAAGGGATGACATTTGGGAAAAATCAAAGAGCTGAGCATGAAGCCTCAAGAATAAAGATCCCCCTGAGGAATCAGGTGAAGTGTGATCGGAAAGGGATAGCATCTCGCTTGAGAACCAATGACAAGAAGAGCACTGTGTCGAGCTTTCAATGACAATTCCATCTTACACTTGTGAGTTTTTAGTTTTCAAATTGTTCATGATAATCTCACTGGATTCTAAAAACGACCTCATAGAGGAATTATCTCCAGTTTACTAATGAAGAAAACCTTACAGATAAAATTATTAACTAAGATTACATAGCTAGTAAATTATAAAATAGGAAATCCAAACTACTGTATGTGTACATATATATATTATTCTCACATAACAATTCTGTAAAAAATCAGGATATTATCAGTTACATTTAATTTCATTCAATGGAACAAGTATTATGCCCCTCTCCCACTTAAAAAAAAACAAGTAACAAAATAAATGAAGAAATTTGCTAAATATTAATCAATAAATTAGAAACAAACATTCCCCACTCCCTGCCAAAATACAACCTGACAGTTTTCCTATTTGCCCAACAAGTTAGTTCATGCCTTCCATTTAATTTTTACTGGCTAAAAAAGAACTCCTTGCTCATTCTCTTAAAAATTTTTCTTCCGCATCTGAGCACTTACTGCTAGCCAAGTACAGCTCTAGAGTCTCTTGGTTCTCAAAGAGGTAAGTGAGAGACACTGGAAAGCATAATTTCAGTCTAATATAATAAGTGTTACAGTGAGCATACATACAAGGGCGCCGATCCAAACCCAGAATAGGCAGCTGTGGTGCTGGGAAGGAGCTAAACGGAGACGCACGGGAATTAGCTGGGTGACCGATAAGGCTGATATAGCAAAAATGCAATATCCATTCAATTTAAGTTATGCTACCTTTTATTATTTTACAGTATATTTCAAAAAATGTTGTTACAGTTGCCTTAACTGATCTATAAGACCTGGAATAAAAGAACACTTAGCATTAGAACACACAATGACAAGCTGTGATACCTACTTGTACTGATCCATTACCACCAAACGGATATAGTTTATAGTTTTCTAAATAAGCAGATGTGTGGCAATGCACAATAAAAAACAAACTTGTTAGAACAGAACAGTAAACTTTGTTTTAATGGCTATAAAAAGGTGCTTTTGCTTTCTTTTTTCAACACATCTGGTTCTGGCAGCAAGTAGTAGTATGGATTCAAAGCAATACATGCCTGAAAGCTGGTATTTTCAATTGTGCGTGTCACCCGAATCTGGGCCCAGACAGGTGAAAAATATCATTCTCCATACCCTCAATATTCCTCCCTCCAGAAGGTCAATGTTCGTGAACTCAAGATTCTCACTGGTGAAGTATTTTCCCATAATTTTTCTCCAGTGACACTGGATGCTTTTAATTTTCTCTAAAAGAGAAACAATGAAAATGCAAGAAAACCCTCCAAGGTCCAACTTTCACTTCACATTCTCCAAGTAGTAAAATAGCAGCTCTACATGCTGATGAAAAAGAATTTCAATTTCTTCCTATTATTTTTTAGTCATATTAGCATTACAATTTAACTGGATTTAGTTAATTTCCAAAAGGAGTATTTTAGTTGCCAAATATTTCTGAAATTTAACAAAGCATTACATATATGTAATTAGCTCTTATCTACCAAAAAAAATATATATGTATATATTTTTACATTTATTTATCTTACCTTCACTGAAGTTCTTTTTTTTCTGGCTGGACATGAGAAACAAAACTAAGTAGACCAATGCTGGCTTTATTTTTTATAAGCCACAGTTTGAGTCTTTTTTCACTCAATATGACTGCATGTTCATTATAAATTCACAAAAGGCTATACAAAGAAACACCTATTGAAAAGGCATCCACCAAGCATTTCATGTTTTAATGTTAGACTCTACCGAATGGCACTATGGCATTATAGGCATTCGATTTTTGTTTTCTTTTTTCAAGGCTGTCAGTTCTTCACTTCTATTATTTCCTAGCAGAGGATGGTGTATAATCACAAAGTAAGGCCTAAAGATCGTTTTCAGTTGCTCCCAATATTATGGTGGATGTAACTCTCAAGAGCTAATACAAACCAAACTGAACAGCGGTCAGCTGGACCCACTTGGTCACATTCAAATAGTCTCCAACAGCACTTTGCTGATGCATACACTTCCATCTTCTTGACTAACACTGCGTGCATCTTATTAAAATTGTAACAAATTAAGACTGAAAAGTTTTTGTAGAGTTGTTTTTTTAGGGGACTGCTACATTCAAATGAATATATTTTAATTCACAAAGTGTCATTAGTAATGTCGTTTCTATAAACATGGCTGGCAAAATTAAAAAGGCACAAAAGGGGATGATGAGAAATGTTTTCAACTTTCAGTGAAGAGTACCAAAGCCAAGTATCTTTCATGAAGAGAAGCAGAGGAAAATTCAGTAATTCATGCACAACTTGTGCTAAAAAAAAAAAACTTCTCTTCAGATAGGTCCTGAGGCTTGAGGAGAAGACAAGTTTTCCTAATCACATGCTTCATGTAAAATAAAATGTAAAGCTGCACATATATATATTTGGTTTAACATGGGACCCATATTTTTTACAAAGTGAGGCAATTAAACAAAAGAAAACAAAACCAAAACAAAGCAACTCCTCTTGTAGCCTCTGTCATGGGGTAAAATGTCCAATAAAATGTAAAATGCAGCATATACAATCATGTAATCTTAAACCTTTTCATGATAACTTATTGCAAATTGCACTTGACAGTTCACACCACAATGGAAAACTGGCCCCTTGCTGGTGCACACAGTCCTTGGACCCAAACTGAAGTCACCAGTAGAACGATCTGGATAAAAAGTTTGCAGCGGTGCTCAGCCAGCTAGCTCCACCCTCTGGGTGTGAGCCGACACGGGACACTGCTTTGTCCTGCTCCTTCGTGGGACTCTCATCCTCGGGCAGGTAATCAGGTAGTTCTGTGTTCTGTTCAACTTCCACAGGCGTGTCCTGGAATGGGACCAGCATCTGACACACAGAACATGTTAAAAGTTATTACAAAGCCAACCTAAACTGACAAGAGATATATGTCGTAAGTTAAAAGCCAGCTTTCCTCCTTATTTTCATCACCATATTTATTCTCTCAGAGGCTGTATTCCTTAAAATATAGCCTCTTACACGAAGGGAGGCCCTAGGGCTGAGCCCTGTGTAAACACAGGAAGGCAGAAGTACACATGAAAACTCAGACGCTTTTCTCCTGAGGATCCAGGAATAAATGTGCAGCCTCCATCTAAAGACAACAAAAGCCAAGTATCTCATGACTGCAGGCCTCTGAAGTCCCCCTGCCTCTCCCTTCTACGGGGCCACAAATGAGCTGAAGGCACACCAGTTCATCTTCCCTACCACAAACTAGTGGTAAGAGTGCCAAGAGGCAAAGATTCTCATTATAGTTACTCGCCCAGTGATGGGACTGAATATGTTTTGGATTGGCAAAACTAAACAAGTTTAGAAAGTACTTAAAAACCAGTACAAGGAAACCACATATCCTTTACTTCCATATAAAATCAGCAAGATGGCTCCATTGAGACGAAGAACAGACTGAAATCCACAGATCTCTCTGCATTTCTAAGAGTTAACTGTAAAACAAGAAATATTAAGATATTCTAACCTAATCACATTCCTATATATTTGACAACTAATAGTCTGGAAATACTACAATCTGCTAGTCATAAAGAATAATCAAGATTCAGAGTTAGGTACAAAGAAAACTAAATAAGGCTTTTACCTCTTCTCCACTTTCGCTTTTCACAACTTGCTGAGCTTTCATGACCTTGGTCGATGCTATTGCTGATGCCAAAGCCTAGGCCGGGATAAAAAGGAATGATTCTGAACACTGATTTGTTTACCTGTGACCTCAACAACATAGTCAGCCATTCAAAGTACTAACCTCTGCTTTCAGGTCAGAGCGAATCCGCACCACACATCTCTGAACAGCCATCTGAAACGTGAAGCTAATCACACCTTTAATTTTTAACAGAGCCTCTTCACAGAGATTTCTCCGAGACTGAAAAAGTAAAGCAGACTGTTATTAAAATTGGCAAAATAACAAAAGGGAACAAATGAACTCAAACCACACTGAACTAGTCATTATATTTGGATGGGGGAGGCGTGGGAGAGCCCACATCCCTATTTCAGTTCTACCATCTCATATTTGAGGGCATGGAGAAGGTGGTGTTTAATTGAGTTTATTAAATTTTATAAGATCAAGTAGAAGTGTAATTTCTGCTTCATTTTTCCAAGCTCCATTACTAATATTTAATTTTAATAATCTTAATCAGAAAAAAGTTAGCCAATGTTAATTTAAATCTTAAAGCAAATAGAATGGAAGAATAATACAGAAAAAAATACTAAAAAGCAGAGGTTAAAGCTCAAGGGTGGGCAAACAATAATCTACCAGCTGTGTTTGTAAATAAAGTTTTATGGGAACACAGCTGCACCCATTTGTTTACATACTGTCTGAGCTAGTTTCATGCTATAGCAGAGTTAATAGTTATAAAAGAGACCATATGGCCTGCAAAGCCTAAAATATTTACTACCTAGTCCTTTAAAGAAAAGCTTTCCTTACCCCTGCTCTAGCTTAAAATTCTCTTGGGATAAATTTTAATAGACTGGTTAGAATTAGTGAGCATTCAGTGTTAAGAGTCACTATTTGAAGTGCTTGGTCTTAATAAATATCACTGCATCCTTAATTATAGCATTCCCAAAAGTTACCACTGCAATCCCAAAGGTTTTCAATATCCTCCTTTCAGTTGTCATTTTCCTGGCAACACCCTATAACATATACCCTTTAATGCTTCTTTAACTCCTAATAACACACCATCCTGGTCTTTTACTTAACACCACTGATTACTTCATCTCTGTCTCATCTTGTCCTAAAACTAAGTGATTTTTTTTTCTACTTCATCCTTCAGTAGACTATTCTCATCACTTCAGCCATCATCACTATGTATAAGCAGAGGTTTTTATCTCCAATATGACTATTTTCTTTTTCTATCAGACATACCCACTTGGATATCAACTAGTCATCCCAAACACAAGATCCAAAGAAAAAATGCATTTAAAAGTGACTAGTTTCTCCTCATCCCTCCCTCCACCTTCAGCCCACCCATCAAATCACATCTCTAAATCCTCAGTGGCTGCACTGAGACTAGGTTCTGATTTAGTATTTCTGAAGGGACAGGAATCTTCAATCGACCTCAAGTCTCTGGATCACACCCTAATATCACTGCTTTCAGATTACCATTTTATTCTTTTCTTCTATTGAATGAATTCAGTCTTCATACTTTCTCCTACATCCTTCAAACAAATCACACCATTGGTTATCTCCCTATTTAGAGGAGATAAGTTATTTCCCTTTCTCCACTTTTCCACTTCTGCATTTCAACACTACTCAGGCAAGGATGCAGGATACAGTAGCGAGGCAGCACACAGACCCACAGGGGCTCATCTACTGCACTGTTTCTGGACTCAGCTCTGCCGAGTCCTTGGTTCTATAAAGCCCCTTGTAAGGTTTGGTGCCAAAGAGGTCCACGTTTATCTCTTCCACATATTCAACACCAGGTAAACTTAGAAGTGAAGAGAAGTGTGCACAGCATATCCTGGTATTTAGGACACTACTTGCCTAATCTGATTCCTTATTTCAAATGTGAGGAAAGAAAAATGAATAAAGTTAAGCAACTTGCTTGGCCTATCAAAACTGTCCGTAAATTCCAACTATATGTGACAGTGAACCATGTTCAAGAAGTCAATTCACCTTTATTTTGACACAAATTAACACATTTGAAACAGGCAAAACCTGGGGTGTGGTGAGGATGTGGAAAATTCAATTCCAAGATTTGATCTCTGGGACGGACTATTTCCAAGTAAACCTATGATATTCAACAGAGCAAACAGAATCAAGAAGAAGCCAAGAATGATGAATAACCTCTTGACTGGAATTATGGTCAAGAGACAACAAAGAAAGTAGAAAAAGAAGAACAAATGAAACCCAAAGTTAGTAGGAGGAGGGGCAAAATAAAGATCAAAGCAGAAATAAGTAAAATAGAGAAAAATAAGACAATAGAAAAAAAAACAATGAAACCAAGAGCTGATTCTTTGAGAAGATATACAAACAAGACAACCCCTAGCCAGACTTATAAAGAAAAAAGAGAGAACACAAGTAAACAAAATCAGAAACACAAAGAAATACACACAACAGATACCATATAAATACAAAGAATTATTAGAGAATTCTATGAAAAACTGTATGAGAATAAATTGGGCAACTTAGAAAGGACAAATTCTTAGAAAAATGCAACCTTCCAAGATTGACCCAGAAAGAAACAGAAAATCTGAAAAGACCAATTACCAGCCACAAAATTAAATTGGCAATAAAAAAAACTCCCAACAAACAAATGCCAGGACTAAAGAGCTTCACAGCTGAATTCTACCAAATATTTAAAGAAGAGCTAATACCCATCCTTCTTAAAGTATTCCAAAAAGTAGAAGAGGGAATACTTCCAAATTCATTCTATGAGGTCATCATCACTCCAACACCAAAATCAGACAAAGACACCCCAAAAAAGAAAACTATAGGCCAATACCCTGTTGAACACAGATGCAAAAATCCTCAAAAAAACTATTAGCAAACTGAATTTAAAAATACATTAAAAAGATCATACATCACAACCAAGTGGGATTTATTCCAGGGATGCAAAGATGATATAATATTCATAAACCAATCAATGTGATACACCACATTAATAAAAAGAAAAGACAAAAGTCATATGGTCTTCTCAATATATGGTGAAAAATCATTTGACAAAATTCGACATCCATTCATGATTAAGAACTCTCAACAAAATGAGTAGAGGGTAGGTACCACAACATAATAAAGGCCATATACGACAAACCCACAGCCAACATCATGCTTAACAGTGAGAAGCCGAAAGCTTTTCCTTTAAGATTGGGAACAAGATAAGGATGCCCACTCTCATGCTTTTATTCAACATAGTACTGGAGGGCCTAGCCACGGCAAATAGACAACACAAAGAGATAAAAGCATCCTGATTGGCAAGGAAGAAGTTAAACTGTCACTATTTGCAGACGACATATTATACATAGAAAACCCTAAAGAATCCACCAAAAAACTATTAGAATAACTGAATCCAGCAAAGTTACAGGATACAAAATTAATACACATTCCTATATACTAACAACAAACGAGCAGAAAGAGAAATCAGGAAAACAACTCCAATTACAATTGCATCAAAAAGAATAAAATACCTAGGAATAAACCTAACCAAGGAGGTGAAAGACCTATACCCTGAAAACTACAAGACATTCATGAGAGAAATTAAAGAAGACACCAATAAATGGAAATACATTCTGTGCTCATGGGTAGGAAGAATTAATATTGTCAAAATGACCATACTGCCTAAAACAATGTACAGATTCAGTGCACTCCCCATCAAAATACCTAGCATGAAAAATATCTAGCATTTTTCAATAAACTAGAACAAATAATCCTAAAATTCATATGGAACCACAAAAGACCCCAAATAGCCAAAGCAATCCTGAGAAAGAAGAACAAAGATGGGGTATTATGCTTCTTGTCTTCAAACTCACTACAAAGGTACAGTAATCAAAACAGTATCATACTGGCAAAAGAACAGATCTATAGATCAATGGAACAGAGAGCCCAGATATACATCCATGCATACATGGTTCAATATGCAATAAAGGAGCCATGAATATACAATGGGAAAAAGCCAGTCTCTTCAATAACTGGTGTTGGGAAAACTGGACAACTACATGCAAGAGAATGAAACTGGATTACTGTTTAACTCCACAAACAAAAGTCAACCTGAAAAGGATTTTAAAAGACCTTAATGTAAGACATGAAACCATAAAACTCTTAGAAGAAAACAAAGCCAAAAATATCCTGAACATAAGCATGAGCAAATTTTTTCCAGATATATCTCCCCAGACAAAGGAAACAAAATAAAAAATGAACAAGTGGGACTATGTCAAGCTATAAAGTTTCTGTACAGCAAAGGACACCATCAGTAGAACAAAAAGGCATCCTACAATATGGGAGAATATATTCATAAATGACTTACCCAATAAGGGTTTAATATCCAAAATACATAAAGAACTCATATGACTCAACACCAAAAAAAAAACCCAAATAACCCAATCAAAATATGGGGGGAGGACGTGAACAGACATTTTTCTAAAGAAGAAATACAGATGGCCACCAGGCACATGAAAAGATCCTCAACACCGCTCAAATGCAAATCAAAACCACAGTGAGACATCCTCTCACAACAGTTAGAATGGCCACTATCCAAAAGACAAGAAATAACAAGTGTTGGTGAGGATGTGGAGAAAAGGGAGCCTTCCTACACTGCTGGTGGGAATGTCAATTGGTGCAGCCACTGTGGAAAGCAGTATGTATGGATGTTCCTCAGAAACTAAAAATAGAAATACCATGACTCAGTAATTCCACTTCTACTAGGAATTTATCAAAAAAAACCAATAAAATCCCCTGTTTATTGCTGCATTATTTACAATAGCCAAGATAAGGAAGCAACCAAAGTGTCCATCAATGGATGAACAGATAAAGAAGATGGGGTACATATACACCATGGAATATTATTCAGCCATAAAAAAGAAATCATGTCATTTTGTGACAGCATGGATGGATCTAGAGGGTATTATGCTAAGTGAAATAAGCCAGGTGGAAAAAGACAAATACCATATGATTTCACTTATTTCTGGAATATAAAAACACAACAAAATGAATGAAATAGCAGTAGACTCAGTAGACACTGAGAAGTGACTGGTGGTTACCATAGGGGAGCAGTTGGGGGTGTATGTGAGGGAGGGTGAGAGGGATAAAGGGGCACAAAAATTCTCAATCATAATATAAGCTGGTCACAGGGAAGGTGGTACAGCCCGGACAATATAGTTAATGATTCTGTAACATCTTCATAAGTTGACAGATAGTAACTACACTAGTACAGGTTGAAGATTTAATAATATGGTAACTGCTGAACCATTGTGTTGTATACTTGAAACCAATAAAAGATTGCATGTCAACTATACTTCAATTAAAAGATTAGGTTAAGAGAATTATAAGCAGATGAAATCAAGGAACTGGGCAAGGAGGTAAATGAGTCAAGGTTAACTGCCTGGCAATGGATAGGAGAAAAAAGAGTGTAGGTATATGTATTAAAAGAGTTATCAGCTGAAGGAATATAGAGAGTAGTCTCTCTCCAGTTTCTAAAGACTCGTGACTTGCAGTTGAGGAAATAAGGTAAAGGGGAAAATGCCTGTGAGGATCCAAAATCAGGAATAACTTTCTAAAAGCCCTGATACATACACTAAATAATGTATGTCCACCACTTTCATTACTAATGAGTAAACATGTTTCCACGTGTAGCTGTGTAAAGCAGTAGTTAAGAGAAGGGGTCTGAAGGTAGATACACACTACCTAGATTCAAATCTCATGTCCTTCACTTAGTAATTCTGTGACCCTGGGAAGCTATTTAAATTTGGTTTCAGTCTCCTCATCTGTAAACCAGGGCTATCAAGAGACCTACTTTATAAATGCTATGACAAAGAAATGTGTTAACATATCAGAATAGGTATCTGTAAGTATTGTAATAAATGTTAGCTGATACTTATTGGAAATTATCTCTCTCCAGGGAATTTCATACACTTTGATTATTTTCCTATTAGATATTCTTTTGTTGACTTTTTAAGACCATTAACCTGATGTCAATTATTCATTTTAAATATTTTTCTATAAAAATATATTTGACAAAACAAAAACTTTATTGTCAAACCAGAGATCTTTCCTAAAATAATCTCTTCTACCACCTTTATGTCTTAGAAAGTCCTTAAGAGATCAGTAAATACTCATTTAGGTTTCTTAAATTTAGTAATTTAATTTTTTACATTTGACTTTTCAATACACTTTGAATTTCAGTAAGACTCCCTCTCCCCTTTCCTTCCCAGCCCCACACAACTGCCCCACGTCTGGCGCCAGCTCTCGGACAAGCGGGTCCTCTCCCGCTGTTTTCTGATGCTCCTTTACCATCCGCTGAGCCCTGACATATACTAGGGTTCGCTGCAGGACTTTATCTTCTTTCAATTTTTTTTGTCAAGACAACACTGTTTCAAAAAATTACAGAACTTTTAATAGTACATTTTAATATCTGATGGTACACATCTTTTTATTACTCTTAGGTATATTCTTAGCTGATGTCTCAAGCCTAACCACTTATGGTTCCCTCTCTTGGGAAAATGCACTCTTCCACACATAACCATTGGCTCACTCCTCCTAAATCTTTGTTGAGATGTCATTTTCTCCTGGAGGTTTTTCTGAACTGCCCCACCTATTAGAAGCCCCTTTATTTTCCTCTATATTACTTACCACTTCTAATATACTGAACAACTGGCCTTATTGTCTGCCTCCTTCAACTATATTAACTTAATGAGAGCAAACATAAGGTTTATAAGACGTTTTGTTTATTTTGGTCACTGCTGTATCTCTGGTGCCTAAAATAGTGCTTGCAATGTAGTAGGTGCCAGGCCATGCCACCAAAAAGTGTTAACTAACATTACAGTAGTCCTGGAGTCAACCTGCTAATATTTTATTTTGGATTTTAACAATCACATTCTTACAATATATTGGCCTATATTTTTTGTGTGTGCTTTGTTGGGTTTTATTACTTGGGTTGTGCTACTTTAAAAGAAACTGTATTATTTTTATTCACTTAATCAATTTACATTAAACAGAACCTGCTTTCTAGAAACTTTTCAGGATCTGGTGGCCTCAGAGTCAGTAAGATGACTGTTTATTCATCTGGCAATGTCATGGATGTTCACATGAAAACCTTCCCTCACCTTCATTTACTGAGTCCTAAACCCTGAGGCCTAAGCACCCCAACAGTCCAAATAGGAAAAGCTGCAGATAATCTGATGTAACCAATATGGCAGAGTTAGAGGTGAACTGTAAGTCACCAGTTGCCACCCCTAAACAGATAAAGTTATGTAATTTATCAGCACTCCAGATAATTGTAGGGAGACCGCCAATTCCAGTCAAGATGGTGTAACAGAGACCAGATTTACCCTCCAGGTTTAAACAACTAAATAAACAAACAAAATTAATAAAACAATGTTTCCAGACATTGGAAAATAATCATCATTGAGAGAAGGAAAACAAATGAAACAGGTCCCACAAGTGCAACAACATATTGCCTAAAAAGTTTCCAGGCTACAGCTCAGACAGACCCAGAGTCTCCCTAAATTGAGGACACAGCTGAAAATTCAAAGAAGCCAAGGCAACTACCATTTACAGGCGAGAGCACAGCAGAGGGCAGAGCAGCACGAACAGGACCACAACAGAGAAAGCATGCACAGAGATCCACAGGTGAGTCCTCAGGTCATCAGCTGAATGACGACCAGTGCATGCATGTGAGGAGACCATCTGAGGCCAGGTAAAGAGCCAGGCTGGGAATGCTTCATGTTCCCATCAGCCAAAGTGGAAAACACTTTGATATATATTGGGTGTGGACAGAGAACCCATAAGAGTACTGCCTTTTAATAATGTAACAAAATTATCCCTGGGTTAAAGGGTGCTTTCGCCCTGCCTAACAGAGCTAAAAGCAAGTCTTAAAAAGGATCCAACTGTTTACAAGTGACTTAACTGTGATCCAGAACAAAGCTCAAGGATATTAAGGTCTTGCATAAAATATATGCTGTACCCAACAATGTAAAATTTGCAATGTATGGCATGCAAAGAAAGAAAATATAACCAATGATTAGAAAAATCAATTTACAGGAACACACTCAGAAATAACACTGATGACTGAATTACTAGACAAGGACATTAAACAGTTATTCTAACCATATTTCCATATATTCAAGTAGACAAAGAAAAGTGTAAGCATGTTAAGGAGATAAAAAGACCCAAATCAAACTTCTAGAGATAAAATACAACAATGTACACAGTGAAAAATACACAAGATGAGATTAACAGAAAATTAAACACCTGCAGAAGAATGAAAACTGTAGGATATACAGCAACAGAAACTATCTAAAATCAAACAGAGAAAAAAGATTGGCAAAGCAATGAAAAGAGTATCAGTGAGCTCTGTCACAACTTCACATGGTTGAATATGTGTAACAGGAATCCCTGAAAGACCAAAGGGAAAGGGGGAAAGAAAAAATATCTGAAGACATAATCGGGAAAAAGTCCAAATTTGCTGCGATTTATAAATCCAGAGATCCAAGAAGCTGAGTAAACCAATGAAAATTATATCCAGGCACACTATAAACAAGTTGATCAAAAGCAGTGATAAAATAAATACAGACAGAGAGGGAAAAATAAGACACATTCCATACAAAACAAAAATAAGACTGATAAAATTCTGAACAGAAATAATACAAGGGAGAGGACAATGGAACAGTATCTTAAAGTTTAGTAAGAAAAAAACTTGTTACCTAGAATTCTATACCCATCAAAAATATCATTCAAAAGAATAATGACTTCTCCAAACATACAAAACTGAAAGTCAGACTTCAATATCTGAATCAAAAATGCACAGAACAGCTAGACAAAAGTTCAGCAAGGAAAATGAAGATGTAAACAACACTATAAACCAATTAAACATAACAGACACTTACAGAACACTCCAACCAACAATATATACATTCCCAAGTGCATGGGAAACATTCTATAGGGTAGATCATGTTAAGCCATGAAACAAGTTTCAATAAATTTTTAAAAATTGACACAATATTATCTAATGACATGAACTGAAATTAGAAATCAGTAACAGAAGGAAATCTGTAAGATTCAGAAATATATGGTCAACAAACTTCTAAACTCCTAAAAAACCAATGGGTCAAAGAAATCACAAGAAAAATTAGAAAATACTTTGAGATGAATGAACTGAAAACACTACATATCAAATCTGTAGGATGCAAAGAAAGCAGTTCTTAAAGTGAAATTTATAGCTATAATAACTACATTAAATAGTAGAAAATCTCAAATTAGTAACCTAAATCTCCATTCTAAAAAACAAGAAAAAGAAGAATAAACTAAGCCCAAATCAAGAAGGAAGGAAATGCAAGCAGGGCAAAAAAGAAATAAAAGGAGGGGAAAAAACTGATGAGACCAAAATTTGGTTCTTTAAAAAGATTGGCAAAATTGGTAAACCTTTAGGCTAGACCAACCAAGAAAAAGAAAGAAGACTCAAATTACTAATCAGGAATAAAAGAAGGGACATTATGACTAACCTTATGGAAACAACAGGATGAAAAGCAAATACCATGAGCAAGTGTATGCCAAGCCATTACATAACCTCAGTGGAATGGACACAAACTCCTAGAAAATAAAACTACTGACACTGACTCAAGGAAAAAAAAGAGAGAAGAAAATATGAATAGACTATAATAAATAAATTAATTAAATTAGTAATCATAAATTTCCCACAAAGCAAAGCCCAGGACAAAAGGTTTCACTAGTAAGTTCTACAAAATTTAAATAATTAACACCAATCCTTCACAAACTCATCTAGACAGCTCCCAGATCATTTTATGAAGCCAATATTATGCTGAGAGCAAAAGCAGAAGAAGACATCACAAGGAAAGAAAACTATAAATCAATACCTTGTATGAATTTAGATGCAAAATATCACAAGGAAAGAAAACTATAAATCAGCACCTTGTATGAATTTAGATGCAAAATACCTCAACAAAATCCCAGCAAACTGAATTGAGCAGAGTATTTAAAAGATTATATACCATGACCAACTGGGGTTTATCCTACCAATGAAAGGTTGTTTCACAATATGAAAATCAACCAATGTAATACATATTAATAAAACTCAACAATGAAAAGACATAATAAGCAATTTAAAAATGGGCAAAGAATGGACATTTCTCCAAAAGAGAAAATCTGTGATAAAGATTTATACAATAAACCCTAAATTAACTACTAAAAAATAGCCAATATGCACATGAAATGATACCCAACATTATTAGTCATTAGGGAAATGCAAACCAAATCAAGGTAAGATACCACTTCACCACTTCACACCCACTAGGATAACTATTCAACACACACCAACAGAAAAAACAACAAATATTGATGAGAATATGGAGAAAGTAGTTACCTCATACATTGCTTGTGGGAATATAAAATGGCACACCCACTGTGGAAAAGTTCGGCCGCTGCTCAAAAAGCTAAACACAAAGTTGCCCTGTCACCCAGCATTCTACCCTTAGGAATGTACCCAAGAGAATGGAACATATATCCACACAAAAACTACTACACAAATGTTCATAGCAGAATTATTCCTAATAGCAAAAAAGTGGAAATAACCCAAATATCTATCAACCGATTAATAGATTTAAAAAATGTGGTATATCCATAAAATGGAATATTATAAAGAGGAATGAGGTACTGATACATGCTACAACAAGGATGAACCTTGAAAACATTACGCTAAGTGAAAGCTAGACATAAAAGGCCACATATGGTATGATTTCACTTCCATGAAATGTCCAGAATAGGCAAATCCACAGGCACAGAAAGTAGATGAGGGGTTACTAGGGGCTAAAGGGAATTACTGCTAATGGGTATGAGGTTTCCTTTTAGGATGATGAAAAGTTTTGGAATTAGACAATGTTAAAGTTGCACCATCATTCATGTGAATTCTATTTAAACTAAAAAAAAAAAAGAATTAATTCTGAGTACACCTATACTACTCTGAGAAATGTTAATAGAAGTCCTTCAGGAGAAGGAAAATTTAACAGATGAAGATCTACATTTATGCAGAAGCTGAGCCCCAGAAATGGTACTATGTAGGTAGACACAAAATACTTTTTCTTATTTTTCAGTGTCTTTAAAAGAGACTGACTTGTTCAATATCATAGAGACAAGAAGTAGAAAAGTGGTTGCAAGGGGCTGGAGTAAGGAAGAAAGGGAGCTATTGTTTATTAAGTACGGATTTTCAGTTTTACAAGACAAAAAGCTGTACATTCATAGACTTAAGGTGGTGATGGTTGTACAACATTATGAAGGTATTTAATACCCGTGTTGTGCACTTAAAATGGTTAAGATAGTACATTTTATGCTATGGGTATTTTACCACAATAAAAGAAACTGAAAAAAATCCAAAAATACTACTTAATTACAATATACTTTTGGGTTTATAATATATGCAGAAGTTAAACATACGGTAACAGCACAAAAGTAGAGATAAGGGAAATGGAAGTACAGTGTTACAAGTGCCTTACACTATACATGAAGTGATACAATATTAATTGAAGCTGGACTGTGGTAAAATATATAAAATAAACCCTAAATCCACCAACAAAAAAGGAAGAAAGGACTGTAGCTAACAAGCCAACAAAGGAGATAAAATGGAATCATAAAAAAATTCAATTAGTCCAAAAGGCAGAATAAAAGGAAAACAAAGAACATATGGGACAAACAGCAAGCAATTAGCAAGATGGTTGTTTAAAATCCACCATACATTAATCATATTAAAAGTAAATAACCCCAACACTCCAGTCAACAGGCAGAAAATCTCAGATTGGATAAAAAGGCAAGGTGCAACTATATGGTGCCTATAAGAAACCCACTTGAATACAGACACAAATAGAAGATACACACCAATCAAAAGAAAGCGGGAGTAGCTAACATTAAAAGCAAAGTAGAATGAGTTCAGAAGAAACTACACAATACTCTAAAAGTTTGAGTACAACTGTTACCATTTTTTCCTTAAATGTTTGGTAGAACTCACCAGTGAAGCCATTTTGACCAGAAGTTTTCAATATGGGAAGGTTTTTAACTACAAATTCAATTTCTTTAATAGATTGAGAGCTACTCAAGTTATCTATTTCTTCTTGAATGAGCTTTCACAATTTTGTCCTTCAAGAAATTTTCCTGTTTCATCTATATTATCAAATGTAATGGCAAAAATTTATATTGTTATTCTTGTTTTAATGTCTATAGGATCTGTAGTGATGTTTGCTCTCACTTCTAATATTGATAATTTGTGACTTCTCTTTTATTTAGGCTATAAGTTTTTCAATTTTTCAATCATGTCAACAATCAGCTTTTGATTTCACTGATGTATTATTTTTCATTTCACTTATTCCTGCTTTCTTGTTTCTCCTCTTCTGCTTACTCTGGATTTAATTTGCTTTTCTAGTTTCTTAAGGTAGAAGCTTAAGCCACTGAACCCTTTTGTCTTTTCTATATAGACATTTCGGTACTAAAGAATTCCCCTCTAAACATTGCTTTAGCTGCTTCCCACAAATTCTGATATTACATTTTCATTTTAATTCAATCCAAAATGTTTTCTAATTTCTCTTTTGATTTCTTCATTGACATATGAGTATTTTAGAAATGTATTATTTGGTTTACAAAATATTTGGGAAATTTCCCAACTATCTTTCTGTTGCTGATTTTTAATTTGCTTTTCATTATGCTCAAAAAACATGTTTTGCATGGCTCTACTTCTTTTAAATTTATTAAGACTTGTTTTATGGCCCGTAATACAGTCTGTTTTGGTAAATGTTCCATGGGTACGTGAAAAGAATGAATATTATCTTGTTGGATGAGGTATCTTATAAATACCAGTTAGGTTAACTTCATTTTTAGTGTTTTCTAAACCCTTACTGATTTTCTGTATACTTATTCTATTGAGAATGGTGTTGAAATCTCTAACTGTGGATTCCTCTATTTATTCTTGCATCTGTCAGTTTTTGCTCTATATATTTTGAGGTTGTATTAGGGCATAAATAATTGTAATTGGTATGTCCTCTAATTCACTGAACCTCTTCATCAATATAAAATACAGATATTGGGACTTATTCTTAAAAACTATTAACAGGTGACACTGAAGAAACTATTTATGGTAGCCCCCCCTTATCCACAGAGGATAATTCCAAGACCTCCAATGGATGCCTGAAACCACAGGTAGTACTGAACTCTGTATATACTATGTTTTTTCTTCTACACACATATCTATGATAAAAGTTTAATTTATAAATAGGCACAGTAAAAGCTTAACAGTAAAACAGAACAATTATAATATACTGTAATAAAAGTCATGTCAATATGGTCTCTCTTTCTCAAAATATCATATTGTAACTGTACCGCCCTTCCTCTTCTTCAATGATATGAGATGATCAAATGTCTACATGATTAGATTAAGTGAGATACATGATGTAGGCATTGTGACATAGCAACAGGCTATCACCAACCTTCTGACAGTATGTCGGAAAGAGAATCATCTCCTTTCAGACAGTGGCTGACTGCAGGGAACTGAAACCACGGACAGCGAAACCTTGGATAAGGAGGACTGCTGTAGTTACTGTTATTTCGCTTCCCCATTTTATGAACCATGTGTTTGTCTTACCGTATCATCAAGACCATCTATATGTAAAACCACTGTTTTGGCACGTTTGTTTGTAGTTCCCAGAAAAAACTGAGCTTTCCTTCTACGTGAATTCATTTCGTTAAAACTATCGCCATCTGCCATATTGGAAGACTGAAGAATGTCATAAATTTCAGAAGCCAGAAGTTTCGTTTCTCCTGGAGTTGTAGTCCTTGTAAAGAAACACATACAAATTAATAAATTAGTCCTGTCTTCTACTGATTGTTATTTTATTCCTCAACTTTCTGGAGCCTTGTTTTCTTCATTCTGATGTTCTGTTCAATTTAGAAGAAACACCAGTGAATCCTAGAATAATCAATAATGTAGAAAAGCAGTTAGTCTATAATAAAGTCTTTTAATTTCGTTTTAAACCCATGGTTCACTGAAATTCAAAACTCATCACTAGTGGCATAAAAGCACATTTAATCAAAATCATTAATTAAATAGGAAATCAGCTAAGAAGATCAGGATATAACATGTCCCTGGATTAACACTAATATTCATCTCTCAATGTGAAAGTACCCTGACCATCAAGAAATGCAAACACAAAAATCCAAAAGAAAACAAATTAAGAGAGAACCTTCATATTAGTTATTTAATAAAGACATTTCTTAGTAAATTCAAACTAATTCTATTTCTTAATTTATATTTTTAACTTATCTTTTGCAGAGCATGTATGTATTATAAAACTGTAACTCAAACAATGGTTCTCATTCTAAACTTTTAAATCCCACTATAGCTCCTCACATGAACATCTAGTGCCATACAGTCCAACAGAACTTTCTGCAATGATAGAAAGGTTCTACAGCAGCACCACAGATGTCCATTCACCAATGTGGCTACCGAGAACTTGAAATGTGTTAAGTGCAACTAAAGCAATTCATTTTATTTATTTTTAATTAAATTCAAATAGCCACATGTGGCAAGTGGCTACCATATTGGACAGCAAAGATCTAATGATTCTTATTAATTTGAATAAACAATAAACACACATAACTGTACAAAAGCAATTCTCATTTCACCTATACATATATTCAAATAAAGTCCAAACCTTTTAAAATACATTCGAGGTCTTTAAAATCTGTCCCCATTCAGCTCTACCAACATCGGCTCCTTTTGTCCTTTATAAATACCTTTTATAGATCCTTTCCTTCACCTAATGTGTATGCTTTCAAACTCTTTATTTCTCCCTTGAAGGCTCAGATCAATCAGCCTCCCCACTCCAACAACCCATTCCTTCCTTTGCATTCAAAGTACTACCCTTGGATTTATTCTACTGATCTTAAGTATCTATTTCTTTCTCTTCAAGCATAGGAATGTATTCCCTCTGTGCCTTCCAAAGAGCCAAACAAATTTTTTACAATCTATTTGTTTACTAAAAGGGCAGAAATACTGATATTTCTGATGTTCAGGCTATACACTGGGTTGAATAGAGCTTCAATTCCAGGGATTTTAATCTGGCGATTTTCTGGGCACTCAATTTTCTATACTAGGTGCTTTCTAGGCCACTGTTGACCACAGAAATCAATGACTTTGAATGACTTTGGCTCTGTATTGCAGGAAGCTATCAAAAAGACCATTTTTTAAAGGAGATGTCTCAGCACTTTTCTGATAGCTGTTTTACAGTTTATTGAAAAGGTCACTGCAGTTCTGAGATATTTTAAGTACTAGCCAACCACAAATTGTAAAGACTATGAGGAGAGTGGTTAGAGGCACTCAGGAACTTAAGAGGAAACAACCAGTATCTTTGCTACCCCTTTCCACCATCAATACTGTTTTTATCAATACTACTTGTGTTGAATGAAAAAAAATCATCACAACACATAATAGAAGATTCATCTAATGAAGTTCTTATAACTTTTAAAAAATATACATACTACTTTAAAACTTTTTAATATATTTCTTGATGAACCAGTAGTGACAAAAAATATTAAAAGATGGTAACATCAAATTATCACCTTCCTGTTCTGCACTGTAAGAACTTATAACTGTAGTTCTTAACCGAAAAGGGCTACTAACCCCTTTTGGAATCTGGTTTAAAATTACAAACTGTTACGAGAAAAATGCAAATAAAAAAATTCTCCAAATCAATTTCAGTGAGTTTATGTCCCTACCCAAACCATCCAGTTTATATCAACCTCAGTTATTTTTTTCAACTGATCTAGAATTGGAGGAGGTTTGGAATATACCATAATCTTAAAAAACATAACACAAAAAACAAAATTACTGTTCAACTACTGTGATTCAAACCAAGTAGAAAAAGCCTCGAGTTATCTGGTACATTTGGCCATAAATGTAAGAGAGACTGTATAATTAAATAGTATTAATTGCCCCAATCTTCTTAGGCAAGTGAAAACTGGAGGAAGTGATTAATGCCCTAGATTTAGTTCAGTCTTTAAAATCTGACATCAGAAAAAAAAAAAGACTATCTTGGAAAGCTCTTTCATCTAAATAATTGGAATTTTACTCTCAGTAATTTACTATTCCGTAATGAAGTATACTGATTCCTTACCACTTTTTCTAATTAGTTATGTATATTGAAAAAGGTTCAAAATGTTATTCATAAAACACAACTAAAAGAAGAACTCTGATCTATATTATATATCAAAAATTATTTTTATTCTGAATATAAGAATATATATCCTTATTGGTCATTTTAACAGCAATTCACTGTAATTCTAGGTGTTGCTAATAACATTTTATATTACCCATAAAGGTCAATTAAGACTTCCATATACCTTATGAAAGCAATGAATATATTATTTATTGCTGAAGACTTTATCTCATCTTTTGAAAAACTTTACAACTTTTCCTTCAGGAGCTGGTTTGCTTTTTTTTTCTTTTGTCTGTGGTTTTTGCTAAGAAAATGTATTCTTATAACATTTATGCAACCCAGAAAACACCCATCTTTTATGCAAAAACAATCTTCACTTAAAAAGAGTTCTAAGAAGGCAGTTAACAGCTTTGTTTATTAGATAACAATGAAGGCCTAGACTGGGAAATTAGGATTCTTGAGCCAAAGCCCATTTATTTACATATCATCTACGACTGCTTAAACCCACAAGGGTAGAATTCAGTAAATGCAACAGAGACTGTATGTCCAGTAAAGTCTAAAATATTTACTGTCTGGCTTTTTACAGAGAAAAATTTGCGAACCTCTCTTCTAAATAATTACTAAAAGAAATTTTAAAAAATTACAAAAGATGTGGAATGTAACTGCAGCTATTAAGAATAACACTGTAGGAAAGAAAGTGGTTACATAGAAGAATGCTCCTGATATATTAACTAAACTACTACTACTGTCTTTAGCTTTTATAAGATAAACTGGCACCAGACTTCTCAAAAACAACATAAAGACCAAGGTTAAATGAAACAGTATTTTTCAAGAATCTCAAGAAAACAAAAGGTGAGCCATGGATCCAGTCCAGCTGTCCTTCAAGTATCAAGGCTATAGTAAAAGAGTCTTAAAAAAACTCAAGGAATATTTGAAACTTTCTTGAGCAGTTTACTAGACAATGAGCTTCAACCAACAGAGATGACTGGGAAAACTTTAACAAAGGACTATGATGAACATTTTACATATTTAACTGTAGATCTAACTTTAAAACAAAGATGGGGAAATTCTAATGGAAGAATATGTAAATGCACTGACAAAGTAGAAAAAAATGCAACTTAAAAGCAAGAAAGGAGAAGGGAAAAGAGGAGAGTAGAAAAAGTTCAATGACCATGAAACACATACATAATAGACGGGAGTCAAACACTATAATTAAACACTAACAATGAAGATAGTGCGTGCTTAAAATATGAAAACAGACAATATAGAACATTTTTTAAAAGTACAAAAGCAACCACTGTAATAATAAGTCTAAGTATCAGAAGAAATTTTCAAAATAAAAGAAGAAAGCATCACGCAGAGAGAGAAACACAACTACCATAACATAATATACATGGTAACTACAACAAAACCGAGTCACATCAATAAATATAAATGGGTTTAGCTCACTGATGAAGAAAGAAAGATTTTCAAGTTGGCTCAGAAAACAAGACACTGTTAAAACGAAGTGATTTAGAAATAAAAGAACAGGTAAGTGTAAGCCAGGCAAATAAATACAATGAGAATGGGGGTTGTGTACTGCTAGCAAAGAACTCTAACTCCAAATCCAAGCATTCAATTTGACAAAGGGCACTGTTTTAAATCTGAAAGACATACTACAATGAATATACATATATATGTTATGAATATGTATGTACCAAACAACATCATGTATGGAGAAAGAATAAAACAAATGTTAAAATGGTAAAGCAAATGGCAAAATGTTAAAATCTGGGGAATCAAAGTGTAGGGTGTCCAAAATGTAAGGGTAGGTATAGATATATTAAGTCTGGTATTATTTCAATCTAAAGTTTAAAAAACATTACTTATAAATACATATTTAAGTGAAAAGATACTTAGCATTATAGATTTTCTTCTATTTCCTAACCTTTATAAATAAATCACATATCATACTTTTAATGAAATTGCTAAATGATATGTTAAAAAACAAAACAGAAAAAAAGGCATAAAGAAATGAAGCAAAGGCTTTTCACCCAAGATTTTAGCAAAAAGAATAGACTGCCATTTATTATGGCACTATTTCAAAATCCAGAATTTTAGGAGTTTCTCCTGATGAAATGTGGTATTTTACAGTTCAGTTGCCACATTTTATTAAAGTACTTTTATTTACAGATTAATTCATGTTAGATATTCACAAGTACATTTATGAATATATCTTGGATCAGAAGTATTACTCCTGAAATACCAATTAACAAATGTCTTAAACAAGATTTAGATGTTCATCTGAATTGACAATTTAAAAAATCTCTTCACAGAGGGATCCAGGACTGAAAACGTAATAAGATTCTAACCTCTAATGACAAATTTTTTTTTATGGAAGAAGTTAAAATTAGAACATAATGCCAGATTCATTCTGAGTGACAGAGAACTTAAAATTCTCTTCACAAAGAACTGAAAGTAACAGGGACTTTGAAGTCCACCCAATTATCGATCTATAGGCACCAATCTGACCTTAACACAAGTAAAACCTGCTGCTGGATGACATGTTAAAATCTCAGCAAAACTGTAGCAAAACACAATATGGTGATTAAAGGGCAAAAATTTTAAAAAGCAAAATTTCTCTGCTTTATAAAACATTCTTCCCAACTCCCTAGGTGGAGAACAACTTCCATTCTCCCTACCTACTTCTGCTCTGTGGTTTTCCCTTTGCCCACTGCCAGGTGGATGGTTTCTCTTTAGTCAGTAAAGTAGCAGCCCTCAACAACATATCTTCTCTGTTCTGTTAGCCTTTCTGGGATATGGGAAAACCCCTTATATACTTCCTTAGCTGCACAGTTCCACAGAACCATAGCTAAATGTCCCCCTAACTCAGTACTCCTAAACAGAGAAATACCAATCTGAATCTCATCCTATTGGTAGCTGTCATGGGGCCAAGAAAACAATGAGGGTGTATAATATAGATCTCTTGTGCTATGATTTACCAAGGTGACAAATGTAAGAACGGGATGCCAATTAGCTCACACACTAGTTAAGTTAGGTGATAAATCAGTCATATGTACCTGATAACACATGTCAAAATGCAAAATAATGTCTAAAAAACATATTTACAGTGCTGTCAGTTATGCATATATAAAATTCACCCAGCTTTATATGATAAACTTTTCACTTTGATTTTTAAGAATTTTTAATAGAGGTACTCAACAGAAATAGATGAAGAGATAGTACAAATGCCAGCAAAATCTAATTTCTTAAAAAAAGAAAATCACGCCCAAGCCATGGGATAGTTTATAACACCAAACTAAGCATGCTGAGCCAAACCTGATCCTGATACTTTAGTCTTAATGTTTATACACAGTTTTATTAACCTTCTCATAATAGTCAAATACACTAATAAACTTTTAAGATAGCTATTTTGGTAAACAGAGGTGACTTCTAAAAAACCTGAAAGGCAGCCTTGCAGCCACATGAGCTGCAAAATGTATATAAAAATTATTACGTTGTATCTCCACTTTTGAAAGGGCTATAGGACCAAATTATAATGGCATATGCAACAGATATACGTTTGTTTTACTACTGGAAGAGCCAGCAACCATCACCACATTATCCTAAAATATACACATTATTTTGAATTAAAAAGATAAGCTATTTGTGACAGCCAAAAAGATGCCCTGCTTGGATGTCACTTCAAGAAAGAAATTTGCCCTGCAACTGCAGGAGATAGTACAGTCACCAACTGCGTGGCTTTGAAATCCATCATACCATTCAATCCTTCATCCAAGCTCTTTTCTCCAGAACCCCCCAGCTAGTGACTGAGCAGTGCAGGCCCTAGGGCCTGGCCATTTCTGCCCAAAGCAAGACTCATTTCCAGGGTAACCCCTCCTTTGGAACTCTCTAGCAAGTTGGCTGTCAGATTTGCACTGCAATCTGAGACACTCTTTGCCCCACTCAGTTTCCTCTCCACTTTCCTTTACAGACAACGTCAGATCTGCATTGTAGCCTCCAGACTGTAGTCTAATCCTGCTTCAGTCTCCTCTATCTTTACAGATATTATTGCATAATAAACCTCTTCATTTTCTAACTCCATCTCAGGATCTCCTTCCCAGATGATATGCCAAAATAATCACCTGAAATGACACACCACTTCTCTTAATAAAGATACAGGTAGAGCCCCTTTTGTTTTATAGATTCTCATTTACACATACATGCTCACTACGTACATACATACATACATACCACAACTTTAGTGTGGGTATAATTGCAGTGTTTTCAGAATCTCTCGCCTGGCCTTAGTGCATCTCCATATCAACTGGTGTTTCCAAGGCATGGAGAGAAGTAGTCTATCTCCATATCAATAAGTGATTACAAGGTGGGTGGGGAGCAAACACACACCTGAACCAGAAAGGTTTGGTGGGGTCCTTTTGTACCCGGGTCGGAAGAGACATGGGCGAGCAGAAGTAAACAACTGCTTGTAGGCAATAAACAGGTTTCTCCCACTTTACTTCTCCCTTTGACTTATTTTGGCTTCAGTGGTTATTTGTCCAGGGATGGGAACATATTTTTCCCCCAACAGTTACACTTAGCATATCAAGCTAAGAAATTGCTTTATGGATTAAATCTATGGTGTACCTCTGAAACTTCCTCTAAATCTTTAAAATTCAAATCAGAAGTATATCACATTTATTTTGCATCTAATTTCTTATATTTTTTTACATTTTTACCACATATTTTCAACGTCAATAAGTATACCTGTTAAAGAAAGACACGATTTTAAGTCCATCATATGAATAGAACAGCCCTATGGAAGCATCCATTTTATGTTTAAACCTTTCCACTGTTTCAAACAGAACTGATATGCCAGTTAAAAATTGTAGAGAGGGCAGAAACAAGAAAACTAATTGTGATATTTTGAGATTAATTCTTAAGAGAAATTGAAGTCCCAAAGAGAGCTGGAAAACATCCTGCCCAGACCCTGAGATCACCTGCGGGGCTCAAGTCCCACTAACCAAAAGACAGAAATTCTTGCACCTGCATCCTGCCCAGACCTTTGGGAATATCTGCTTGGCCAAAGACTGATTACTATAAAACCTCATAACTTTTTCATTTCAGTGCTGTAACCTCTCCAACTCAGCCCTTCACTAGCTTTGTAGTGAAGTCTTCTATTAAATCTTCCTGTCACCAATCTGGACTCCTGCAACTCCTGCATTTCCTTGGCTTTCTTGACCTAACAAAAATAGCATCATATGGACAGAGATTAAAGATGGCGGCGTGAGAGGTGAGACAAGAGACCTCCTCCTAAAACCGCATATAATACAAAAATATAATTAATACAACTAATCCTGAAAGGGCAACAGGAAAGAAGGCTACACCAGACTGCATACACCTGGAGAAAAGAGCAGACCTCACAGAACAGGGTAATGTACCAAAGCTGTGAGCCAGAGGGACCCAAGCCATTACCCACCCCAGCTCACCAGCAGGAGGAAGAGAAACAGAGTGGGGACAGAGTGGAGGCCTGGGACTGCTGAACATCTAGCCCTGGAGATCTGCTCTGAGAGCACGAACCTATATTACATGATGCTCTGGTGATTAGTGGGGTTGGAAAGCTAAAAGAGGTGGACTACCAGGAGAGATGGAGATTCCAGCTGCTTGTGGAAAACAGGGATTCATATCTGGCTGATCAGGGCAGGCAGTCTGAGAGACTCCCTAACAGTGAGAGGGCTGCTTGCTAAAGGGGCAAGGATCGCACAGAGCTTACTGCTCAGGAGAAAGGACAAATAGACAAAATTGTCCAGTGCACTCTGCCCAGCAGGTTGGGAACTTAAAAGATCTTTAGGCACTCCATCCACCTGGCTAGCTATGCAACTCAAAGGCCCCCCCACCATGATACGCAGCCTGCTGTGTCTTCCTCCTGGCTAGCCTGCCCCTGGCTTCCAAACCGGGAGCCCCTGCCCTGGCGTCAGGCCAGCCAGAGGGAAGCCCCACTTATGGCAGCTACAAACACAAAGCATAGAGGCTGACACCAGTGTGTTCAGCCCACTGGTTAGGCAATGGAGACAGGCATAGCAGCCGGAAAACAGGAAACAGCTCTTTCCCCCCACCAGGCACAAGCACCACTCCCCTGCAACCCTCCACATCGCTCCAAGGGCTGAGCAGCTACACACAGTAGAGCTTCTGGGCACTGCAGGGCATACAAATATGAAACACCAAAGGAACCTGGTTCAAAGCAAAATCTCAACACCAGAAAAAGGACTGAATGAGACAGAATTAATAAATCTTCCTGAAAGAGATTTCAAAATAAATATCATAAACATGCTCATAGAGGTACAGAAAAATATTCAAGAGCTCAGGAATGAATTTAGGATGGAGATCCAATCATTGAAGAGCACAATGGAGGGTATTAAAAGCACATTAGATAAAGTGGAGGAGATGATAAATGAAATAGAAACTAGGGAAGAGGAATACAAAGAAGCTAAGGCACAGAGAGAAAAAAGGATCTCTAGGAATAAAATAATACTGAGAGAACTGTGTGACAAAACCAAATGGAACAATATTCGTATTATAGGTGTACCAGAAGAAGAAAAGAGAGAAAAAAGGATAGAAAGTGTCTTTGAGGAAGTAATTGCTGAAAACGTCCCCAATCTGGGGAAGGAGATAGTCCCCCAGGCCATGAAGGTGCACAGATCTCCCAACACAAGGGACCCAAGGAGGACAATAACAAGACATATAATAATTAAAATGGCAAACATCAAGGATAAGGACAGACTATTAAAAGCAGCCAGAGGGAGAAATAAGATCACATACAAAGGAAAACCCATCAGGCTATCATCAGACTTCTCAGCAGAAACCTTACAGGCCAGAAGGGAGTGGCATGATATACTTAATGCAATGAAGTAGAAGGGCCTGACCATGAATACTTTATCCAGCAAGATTATCATTTAAATTTGAAGTAGGGATTAAACAATTTCCAGATAAGCAAAAGCTGAGAGAATTCAGCTCCCACAAACAATCTCTACAGTGTATTTTGGAGGGACTGTTATACATGGAAATGTTCCTAAGGTTAAAAAGCTGCCATCAGAGGCAATAAAAAGGGATAGACAAAGAGTACAGAATATGACACCTAATATATAAAGAATGGAGGAGGAAAAAAAGGAGAGGGGAAAATAAAGAACCTTTAGATTGTGTTTGTAATAGACTAAGTGAGTTAAGTCAGACTCTTAGACAGTAAGGAAGTTACCCTTGAACCTTTGGTAACCATGAATCTAAAGCCTGCAATGGCAATAAGTACATACCTACCAATAATTACCCTAAACGTAAATGGTCTGAATGCACCAAACAAAAGAGTCACTGAAAGGATAAAAAAACAAGACCCATCTATATGCTGCCTACAAGAGACTCACTTCAAACCCAAAGACATACACAGACTAAAAGTGAAGGGATGAAAAAGATATTTCACGCAACTAAAAAGGAGAAAAAAGCACGTGTTGCAGTACTTTTATCAGACAAAATAGAATTCAAAATAAAGTAAGTAACAAGAGACAAAGAAGGACATTACATAATAATAAAGGGGTCAATCCAACAAGAGGATATAACCATTATAAATATCTATGCACCCAACACAGGAGCACCTACATATGTGAAACAACTACTAACAGAATTAAAAGGGGAAATAGAATGCAATGCATTCATTCTAGGAGACTTAAACACTCCACTCACTCCAAAGGACAGATCAACCAGACAGAAAATAAGTAAGGAGACAGAGGCACTGAACAACACATTAGAACAGATGGACCTAACAGACATCTACAGAACTCTCCACCCAAAAGCAACAGGATACACATTCTTCTCAAGCACACAAGGAACATTTTCAAGATTAAATCATATACTAGGCCACAAAAAGAACCTCAGTAAATTCAAAAATATTGAAATTGTACCAACCAGCTTCTCAGACCAAAAGGGTATGAAACTAGAAATAAAGTACGCAAAGAAAAAGAAAAAGCCCACAAACACATGAAGGCTTAACAACATGCTCCTAAATAACCAAGGGATCAATGACCAAATAAAAACAGAGATCAAGCAATATATGGAGACAAATGACAATAATAATTCAGTACCACAAAATCTGTGGGACGAACCGAAGGCCATGCTAAGAGGGAAGTATATTGTAATACAGGCCTACCTCAGGAAAGAAGAACAATCCCATATGAACAGTCTAAATTCACAATTAACGAAACTAGGAAAAGAAGAACAAAAGAAACCCAAAGTCAGTAGAAGGTGGGACATAATAAAGATTAGAGCAGAAATAATTAAAATTGAGAAGAAAAAAACAATAGAAAGAATCAATGAAAGCAAGAGTTGGTTCTTCAAGAAAATAAACAAAATAGATAAACCCCTAGCCAGACTTCTCAAGAAAAAAAAGAGACTCTACACACATAAACAGAATCAGAACTGAGAAAGAAAAAATCACTAGGGACACCACAGAAATACAAAGAATTATGAGACAATACTATGAAAAATTATATGCTAACAAACTGGATAACCTAGAAGAAATGGACAACTTTCTAGAAAAAACAACCTTCCAAGGCTGACCCAGAAACAGAAAATCTGAACAGACCAATTACTAGCAACAAAATTGAATTGGTAATCAAAACCCTACCTAAGAACAAAACGCCTGGACCAGATGGCTTCACCACTGAATTTTATCAAACATTTAGTGAAGACCTAATACTCATCCTCCTTAAAGTTTTCCAAAGAGCAGAAGAAGAGGGAATACTCCCAAACTCATTCTATGAGGCCAGCATCACCCTAATACCAAAACCAGGCAAAGGCACCACAAAAAAAGAAAATTTCAGACCAGTATCTCTGATGAACATAGATGCAAAAATACTCAACAAAATATTATCAAACCAAATTCAAAAATACATCAAAAGGATCATACACCATGATCAAGTAGGATTTATTCCAGGGATGCAAGGATGGTTCAACATTCAAAAATCCATCAACACCATCCATCACATCAACAAAAAGGACAAAAACCACATGATCATCTCCATAGATGCTGAAAAAGCATTTGACAAAAATTCAACACCCATTCATGATAAAAACTCTCAAGAAAATGGGTATAGAGGGCAAGTACCTCAACATAATAAAGGCCATATATGACAAACACACAGCCAACATTATACTTAACAGCGAGAAGCTGAAAGTTTTTCCTTTAAGATCAGGAACAAGACAAGGATGCCCACTCTCCCCACTTCTATTCAACATAGTACTGGAGGTCCTAGCCACAGGTATCAGACAAGAAAAAGAAATAAAAGGCATCCAGATTGGAAAGGAAGAAGTTAAACAGTCCCTGTTCGCAGATGACATGATATTATACATAAAAAACCCTAAAGAGTCCACTTCAAAACTACTACATCTAGTATCTGAATTCAGCAAAGTTGTGGGATACAAAATTAATATGCAGACATCTGTGGCATTCCTATACACTAACAATGACCTAACAGAGAGAGAAATCAGGAAAACAATTCCATTCATAGTTGCATCAAAAAGAACAATACCTAGGAATAAACCTAACCAAGGAAGTGAAAGATCTATACTCTGACAACTACAAGACACTCATGAGAGAAATTAAAAGATAGCAATAAATGGAAACACATCCCGTGTTCATAGATAGGAAGAATTAATATTGTCAAAATAGCCATTCTGCCTAAAGCAATCTACAGATTCAATGCAATTCCTATCAAAATACCAACAGCATTTTTCAACGAACTAGAGAAAATTGTTCTAAAATTCATATGGGATCACAAAAGACCCCGAATAGCCAAAGCAATCCTGAGAAAGAAGAATAAAGCTGGGGGAATTATGCTCCCCAACTTCAAGCTCTACTACAAAGCCACATTACTCAAGACAATTTGGTACTGGCACAAGAACAGACCCATAGACCAATGGAACAGACTAGAGAGCCCTGATATAAACACAACCATATATGGGCAATTAATATATGATAAAGGAGCCATGGACATACAATGGGGAAATGACAGCCTCTTCAATGGCTGGTGTTGGCAAAACTGGACAGCTACATGCAAGAGAATGAAACTGGATTATTGTTTAACCCCATACACAAAAGTAAACTCAATATGGATCAAAGACCTGAATGTAAGTCATGAAACCATAAAACTCTTAGAAGACAACACAGGCAAAAATCTCCAGAATATAAGCATGAGCGACTTCTTCCTGAACACATCTTCTCGAGCAAGGGAAACAAAAGCAAAAATGAACTCATGGGACTACATCAAACTAAAAAGTTTCTGTATGGCAAAGGACACCAGCAACAGAACAAAAAGGCATCCTACAGTATGGGAGAATATATTTGTAAATGACATATCCGACAGGGAGTTAACATCTAAAATATATAAAGAACTTACATGCCTCAA